>CAJQZJ010032322.1:2470407-2480700 GCA_907164525.1 Lophiomys imhausi | reverse complement strand
TGTGTGTGTGTGTGTGTGTGTGTGTGTGTGTGTGTATGGGGGAGGGAGATTTTTAGCCATTTTGGGTGTTTATTACTGAACTCTATTAGTTAATTAGGGTTGTGAAATGGTGATGTTCTCATTTTATCTTCCTTTCCTTGTTGATGAGTTGAAAGACTTCCAAAAGGAGGAATTCCTCTCAAGTCCTAGTTAGTTACCGAGTATTGTCACTCATGTAAGAAGGGCAGGAGAGTATTTGATTCTTTCCTTTTGTTGCTGGTTTCCGACACAATGAGAGACTTGGTATCATCCTCATTTAGTGACTGATTGGAATTTTTGTTTTGTTTTCAATGTCTTTTAATCTTATGAGTTTAAACACACTTTGGTATGTTTATGATCTAGTTTACTGATTATTTTTATTGATGTGTGGGTTTTATCATCTCGAGCCACTTGATTCCTTTTGACATAACCTCATTAATCTTTGATATCATCCAAATAGTGAGGAGACTCCAAGGTTCTATGCTCTGTCCTGGACCTGGAAAGGGCCATGTCTTTAAGGGCCCCCAATTCTTCTTAATGGTAAGTGATTCCTAGGGGCCACATTGTGGGCACTTAGTACACATGATCCCTGAGTCGTTGATTATTTTTCTCAGTATTTTTAGTAGACAGAGCTAGAAACTATATTGTAATTTATATTAAGGATGCATTCAGCTGGGTACACCTGCAGTTCTAGCAATTGGGATGCTGAAGCAGGGAGATAGCTTTTTGAGGCCAGCCTTCCCCAGATCCCCCTCCCCTCTGCCTCTATGTCTCTGTGTCTTTGTCTCTCTTTGTGTCTCTGTCTCTCTTTGTGTCTCTGTCTCTCTGTGTCTCTGCCTCTCTCTGTGTCTCTGTCTCTGTCTCTCTGTTTCTCTCTCTCTATCTGTGTGTGTGTGTGTGTGTGTGTGTGTGTGTGTGTGTGTGTAGAAAGAGAGATCATGAGCTCATATTGGCATTTTCAGTTTAGATTTAAAATTATGCGGGGGGGGTTCTCCTCCACCTCTTTTTTCTTACCACCATCCCCCCTTCCTTTATGTGCAGACACTCTGGCACTCACGTCCCCGCAGATGAAGTGTACTTATTCATCTGGTTTATACTTCATTCCCAGAGCAGTCTGGGTGCCAGACAGCGTGATCACTGCCTGGCTCTTTAACAGCTACCTAGTTGTCCATGGTGCGGAGGCACCACAGTTTGCTTAGCCAGTCCCTTCCCCGGAGACACTTGTGTTCTTCTTGTTCACAGGAGAATATATGAGAGAACAGTGAAAAATAAGTACATTATGCCTTGATAAGCTATTTAATACATGGCCCTCATTAGTACAGTTCTATGTGATTTTTTTCCAGGTACTTCCAAAGGCATTATGTCCCAGGCAGACCTGTGAGGTAGACTAGACAGGAAAATGTATCTAGGCCTAACTTCTATAAATTTAAATAAAGCTGTCTTCCTAAGCCAGTTGCATTCTTAGCCTCTTCTCTGTTGCCCATATGTAAGTGTGTTCCACATGTAAAAACAGTCTTCCTCGAAGCCTCATTTGGGAATGTCGGCTAATGTTCTAATGCTCTGGCTGGGTTTAT
The DNA here is from genome assembly GCA_907164525.1 of Lophiomys imhausi. Taxonomy (NCBI): domain Eukaryota; kingdom Metazoa; phylum Chordata; class Mammalia; order Rodentia; family Muridae; genus Lophiomys; species Lophiomys imhausi. The sequence goes on along the minus strand of CAJQZJ010032322.1, from coordinate 2,479,108 downwards.
GGTCAGTCTGGCACAAACTAGGATCATTTGGGAGGAGGGAATCTCAAATTGAGAAAAAGCCCCCACCAGATAGACCTGGAGAAAAAAATGTTTTTAAATTGATGATTGATGTGGAAGGACTCAGCCCATTGTGGGTAGGATCATCCCAGGCAGATGATCCTGGGGTGTATAAGAAAGCATGCTGAGCAAGCCATGGGAAGCAAGCCAGTAACAACTCCAAAGTGCTTGCCTCCTTTCCCACCTGTAGGCTCCTGCCCTGGCTTCCGTCTGTGGTAAGTTTGACCTGAGAGTTGCAAGATGAAATAAACCCTTTCCTCCCCAAGTTGCCTTGGTCACAGTGTCTTATCACAGAAATAGAAACAATAACTAAGATACCTAAATTCCCAAAGTCTTCCTTCCCTCTCCCATAGAGCAGAGATACAGCAGAACTCCCACCTGGGTGAGAGGTGACGAAAGGAAAAGAGGCTGGTGACCACAGTGACTGGCCCACAGGAAGAGTGGGAAACCATTTATTATCTTATTTTCCAAATGGCAGTATTGTGCTTTTTTGTTTTATGCTAGGCACATTTGACAAGATTTTCATATATTCACATATATTAGCACACAGAAATAACCCCTCTTTCAGCATACAGATGTTCTTTGATTTATGATAGGTTACACTCCAACTCACTCACCATAAGTTGAAAATACTGTTAAGCCAAAAGATGCATCTAATACACCTCACCAACCCAGTGTCCAGGCTGGGGGCCATGGAGCACTGGTGAACCTTTGGTCTTTTCCCCTTGGGATCCTGTGGCTGAGTTATAGCTTGTGCTTCTGCTACCCAGCATTAGGAAAGGTTACTTGTCACATTGCCAGCCTGGGAGAAGATCAAAGCTGAGCATACAGTTTGTATGAGATACAAGTAGCTCTCTTACAACTTTGAAGTTGAAAAAATGGAAATCCTTCCAAGCTGTCCATCATCACGTAGGAGCCACCTGCACTTCCTTCGTCCATGTGCTAGGACTGCTCAGGCTGCAGGCTGTGACACAGGACCAGACTGGGCAGCTTAAAGGAGCCATTGCTCATCTGGGTCCTGAGGCTGGGAGCTCTGGGGTTGAAGTGCCTGCAGATGTGTTTCCTGGTACTGACCCTGTCCTGGCATCTGGACAGCCATCCTCTTGATGTGTCCCCACATACAAGTAGAGAAAGATCTTTGGTCTCCTCATTTTATAAGAACCCCAACCCCATCATGGGGCTCCCTGCACCATGAGCTTATCTAAACATCATTGTATCCCAAAGGCTTCACCTCCATCCAACACCGTCATGTGGTGAAGCAGGCCTTCAAGGGCATGAGCTTTGGAGGGATACAAATTTAGTCCTTAACAGGGTGATTATGAAAACAAGATGATTCTGTCTTTTACATTAAATAAGAGAGCAGTTAAAAAAAACTAAACTTTTTATATAAAGGATTAGATAATATAAACTTTAGGTTTGTGGGACACATGGTCAATGTCACAACTCTTCAGTCTTGTCAATCAAAAACAGCCATGAGGTCACAATGGAAAATAAAAAAGACCAGATGTGTGTGGCTGTGTCCCCAAAAATGTATAGGTTGGCAGTGAAATTCAACTCATAATTTTTCACACACACACAAAAAAACCCACATAATTGTTTAACTTGTTTTTTTTGTTGTTGTTGGTTTTTTTTTTTTTAATCCCTGGAGCAAGAGCTAGGTTTGAGCCACAGGATGCATCTATTTGAACCAAGCTGTATAGCAAGAAAGCCACTGAAAACCTTCAGTGAAGCAGAAAGACAGAGGGCCAGGGGTGGTGACTCTGCAGCTTCTGTGGTACGTTAGAAAGATTCCTCCTTGGTTTGGTCATAGCAACACCGTGATTACTCTCAGGACATTTTTGTGTCAGCGTGGAGTGCTCCCAAGCCAGGATCAAGCCTGTATTGCAGCAGCCCTACCCTTCCTTGCCTTCTACCTGCACTGAGCAGAATGTTACAGCTTCAAAGCTTCCAGAGTCAGAAAGGAGGTTAAAAGCTGTAACAACCCATGACCTGCAAACACTGTGGATAAGCTCTTCCAACCTGCTGGCCAGAAGTCTACACATCAGCCCTTCCTGACAAGGAGTTTTAGTGTTGAAGTGTTCCCTGGCCCCCTTAGACCTGGAGAAACTTGAGTTCCAGAGGCTAGGGCACAGGCCTGATCCCATGTCTACTCTATATTTTTCCTAGACTTACGTATCTAAGGCCTTTATGCTTCTGTCCTCAGTTTATCTGTCTGCTAAGTGGGGCCAATGACCCCTACACCCTCAAAGCAGAAACACCCTGCTTTGAGACAGAAACTCTGTCAGGCTACCACAGCGAGTCCTGAGATGGTGACCAACAAAAGTGAAAGCAAGTGCCTAATGCTGGCGACCGGCAGGCTGAGTGAAGAGAAGCCAAAGTGGGTGTTTGCAGCTCTGGTTTTGTTTTTCATTTGACTGCATGCAATAGAGTAATTGCCTCTCCTTGCTTCCTGGGAGAGTTTCATAGGACACTCTACCAGCATGAGCCCAGCATTTGCTGATCCATTTGGCTCTTTTAACAATTTGGGCTCAGACCAAACCTTCCATAAAGACCTGAGGGCTGTGACTATATCCCACAGCTATTTTCTGGGTTGTTCCGATTTCATAGATTTGGGAGATAAATGGGACATGGGTTGTTTTTAAGGACTGGGTTTCTCTGCTTTCAACTCTAGGGCATCAGTGAACCTACCACTGTTCCTTACGTGCACTGAGGTCTTGGGCAAGGTCCTTGGCCTTTTAAACCTCAGCCTCTTCATGGGTAAAGTGAAGACGAACTCTTTCCACACTCTACTATTTAGAAAAATGAGATGAGCTAAAAGCTCTGAAAATTATTTGAAAAGATTAAAAGTGCTATAGATTTGAATGTATGACCTCACAAATAATAATGGCTTTAGTATTTCCTGGGGCCTTATAAATTCAAGCTAAGATCAAAAGGTAATTCTGAGCAGATGTAGTGGCACACTCATTTAATTCTCACACTAGGAAGGTAGAGGCACATAGTTCTTTGTGAGTTCAAGGCCAGCTTAAGCTACACATGGAGTTCCAGGCCAGGGGTCCTCCACAGTTAAATATTGTCTCAAAATAAAACAAATAAAGAAAATCTGTCAACAAGACTGCTCTTGCAAGAAAAACATTAAGGACGAGTTGGAAGGCTGAGGCAGAAAGACTGTATGAGTTCAAAGCCAGCCTGAACTACATAGTGAGTTCTAGCCCAGTCTGGGCTATACAGTGGCACCCCATTTTAATAAAGCAAGAAAGCTGAAATGTGGAGGTCCTTAAGTGTCCCGCTACAGGACTTCAACATGCTCTTCTTAGAGCTCTCATCCAGGAAAGCACAGGAAAGGGTAAATCATAAGGTCTCCTTTGGGGTCTCTGTCTCTTTTGTGAACCTCTGTGGGCTCTAAAACACAACAGGAGGGGCTGGAGAAATGGCTCATTGGTTAAGAGCACCGACTTCTCTTCTAGAGAACCTGGGTTCAACTCCCCGCACCCACGTGGAAGCTTACAACTGTCTGTAACTCCAAGATCTGACACCCTCACACAGACATACATGCAGGCACATAAAATAAATAAATTAAAAAAAAAACACGACAGGAGTCCAGTGTCCAGCCTGATGGGTGTGTAGCTTGTTTTCAAAGCCTCAGGGTAGCCAAGGATAGTCCAAGGACTGTGTCTCTAGGTCATTCGATCATTTATCTATTCACCATCTATTGATTTTGTGACCATCCTCCATTTGAGTTGAGAAACCTTGCCCTGTGCGGGGTGACCTCTATGATGAAATTATACAGGAAACAGGAGGTCAGAGTGGCTCATAGCTTTAAGACAGAGCTTGCCTCAAAGTGCATCATTCTTCACAAATGGAACAAACAGGTCACTGAGATCGGGTTGGATTGGAAACCTGTCCTTCAAGTGGATTGACGGTTGAATTGAGCAGAGCAACCTCCCCCACAGGCTTTATAGCATGTGCATTCCCACCTTGCCATGTCCAAGCTCCTTCCTGACCTCTGTTAATGCTGAGACTCCCACCCCCATCCTATACCCGCAGTGTCTGGACCTTTTGATGGGAGCAGGGACCAGTTTTCTTCACCTTTTGTAAGTGCCTAACTGTAGTAAGAAACCACTCCATGTGGCAGTCATGTATTTCAGAAATGGCTATCTTGCTGGGCACAGTGCTTCCTGCCTATGCATCAGAGGCAAGAAAACCACATCAAGTCTCAGACCAGTCTGACGTACATAGCAACCTCCAGACTGACCAGGGATACCAAGACCCTGCCCCCACAACGAAGCAGCAAACTAGCCAACCAATGTTCTCTAATCATAATACTCTTAGCTTTGCCTATTATAGGAAATCGGAGGGTGCAATTTGTTTCTTAGCTTTAAACTTCAAAGAACCTTGAGGAGCAACCATAGTAATCAATGAGGACTGGCTAAATTATGTTTCTAATTTTAAGTTTAGTGAAACTTGGAATATTCACTATGTGCCAGATGTTTGAAGCGCTGGAAATCTGCAGCTGTATAGGCAGACCCCCTTTCCAGAAACATCCCCCAATCTAAGTGACCAGAACTCTCTGTAGTCCTCATCCATTCATGAAATGGTCAAAGACTTGAAGGCTAGAATGAGGTCTGGGTGATAAAAGACGCCATCTGATCTACACCCATCATGAGCAGACAGGAATCCTCTAGCCAAGAGTGTCTTGACTATGTAAACGTAGATGTTTAAGATAAGTTTGATGGAGGGATGCAAAGGGTCTAGCCTTTGTTTTGTTTAAAAGCCAAAGCGTAAGGGGGTAGGCTTCATGTTTGCCCCAAGAACATGAGACTAGGGAAGGCTGTCCCTCTTTGTTACGGTGATATCCAAGTGGCATTGTAGGACTATTTCCTGGTCCAGTCCTCTATTGGAAAGCATTTCCTGGTCCACTGCGTGCTACATTGTCACTGTCTTTACTAAGGAATCCCGCCACAGCTTGCTTCAGAGGTTACTCACTGTATTCTGTGGGTGGTGTTATTTTAGGGAGTCAGACACAGAGGGAGGGATGAGTTGGAAAAGAGCAAATCAGTTGTGTGTGAGCTGGTCCTGTTTGTTACCAGGAGTTCCTGGAGAGAAGGAACCAAAGAATTAAACTCCAGAATGTCTTTGTTGCCATTCCTGAGCATAGATTTCTAGTATCAAACCCTTATAGAGGGTAAAAACAGTTTTCTGTGTTAATATTCAGGGAGGAGGAAGGGAATATTCGAAGCTATCTTTGTTACCCTTATCACAGAATAGGCATAGAACAGCATTAAAACCCTGTGCCTTGGCACAGCAGGACTTTTGGACTTGCCAGTGGTATAAATAATGACACAGAGACTTTTTAATATTTTGTAACTGAAGCCTTTTAGCTGAGCAGATTCCCAGCTACCTATCTAGTTTAACCTGAGTAATCCTGGCACTATGTCCCTGCCACATGGCTAGTGATACCTCTCTGTTCCTGTTCTTGTCAGTTGGCTTACTTATGTGTCCCTCCAGCAAATCTCCCACCTTTGTTTTCTTCTCTTGCCTTTGCTTTCTTCTCCCTCCTTTGCTGTCTTCTCCCAGAGCTTCTCTCTCTCCTGGAAGTTCTGCCTTCTGCTTCTTGTTCAGCTTTGGATGTCAGCTCTTTATTTCAACCAATAGGTAAGTGAGGAAGGATGAATATTTAGAAAATATAAGACTGATAATAGTCCATAGAAATAATAGTACCAAGATCTGGCTAGTACTTCGCTCTCTTCCAGTTTAGCAGTCAAGAATTGAATGTACAGAGACACACCTTCACACAATGTACCCCAACATCTTTGGGTTATGTTGTATCTCTGCTTCATGCAGGCTGAAGGCAAGGGATCATTTTCTCTTGCACTCATATATGACTTTTGAATAATCCCCTATGTGGAAACAAGGGGCCCCCAGGGTCTGTTAGACAGCCCAAGAAACCAAAACGGATCTTCTCTCTTAAGATCCACATGATCCTAAAACAGTCCTTTAAAGCTGCATCCCAGTAAGCTATGGGTGTAGCTTACTGGTAAAGAACTTGCCTAGAAGGTACATGGGCAGACCAGGATTCATTCCCCAGTACTGCAAGAAGCCGACTGGTAACTACAAAGCTGGCCCGACCAGTCTCTGCTCTTTGCTATCCATGTGTGTCAGCATGCTTCCTCTCCTCTGCTTCCTGAGCAGACGCTGAGCTCTCGTTCACTTCAAGTTCTTCCCACCACAGCATATAAGACCTATAAGACCCATCGTGAAACTACTTAATTTTCCATAGGTTTCATCTGACTGTCGAAGGCTTCAAGATCTTTGGTTAGAGACAGTGAAGAGTCTCTTGAAAGATGAGACTCAAATATCCAGACTTGCACCTCAAAGCCAAGTTGCTTGTGATCTGCTCTTAAATGAGATGCCAGAAGCTGAGTCTTTGCCATTACCATGCTAACAGTGGTGTACGGCTCTCAAAGGAGAATACTGAGAAGTGGCTAGACGCCAGCATTAGGCTGACTCAGACTTAAGACTTGAGAAGGAGGCACTCCACCTCTACCCCTGCACCTTCACATAGATGAGCATGCTGTATCTCAGCCAAGAGGCACTGATTCCCTTTTGAGCCCAAGTTTACAGCCAATGAAAACAATCACCACATCAACGTAGAGGGAGCATGGCCTCTGGGTTCAAATGTTGGCTCTCTACTTACACTGAGTGAGCCATGCAGCTGGTATAGTTTCAGTAGCCTTGTCTGTGGAACGGGGCTACTTAACCACTATTTCAGAGCCATCAGCATCACAACTAAGTGAAGCTAAAATCCATGCCACAGTCCTTTTTGCTCCAAACCTCTTCTTTTCTCTGGAATCTCCCCCCCTCCACACACCCTCAGTCTCATCTACACCGCCTCTTACACGCACCATCACAACACAAGGTTATCATTATTCCTCGACATGTATAATCATTTTGTAGTACTTCTCTTCTATTTCTGCACTGAAAGTGTGATTGGCAGGGCTAGAAACAGGCCAAGTGGGGACTTGAATCCAAGCCTTTGGCTCTGGGCCCAGTCCCTTCTCCTTTGCCCTCTATACGCATTACATCCTGCCCTTCATTTTCCCTCCAGAGACCTGACAGCTACCCAAGGATGGCTATTAGACCAGGAAGCTTAGGAATGGAGGGCCACAATGAGGCATATACACCTGCAGAAAGAAAAATAGAACACTTGAAAAATCACAAGGAGGGCTCTTGGCTGCTGTGCGCATTCCAACTGAGTGGGTCCCACTCCAGTAAGATGTTCTAAAGCTGGAAGATGAGGTCTGTGCTGTTTTAGGAGCCCACAGCTCAGAAGAAGGCAGGATGGTATTCTTAAGAGGTTCAGCTGCTCAGGCATGCTTGCAGCCCAAGGCCCTGGACACTCCTCTAGATATCCTTCACCATCACCACCCATCCCCCCATGCACACACACCTCTCACCAGAGTACCAGTGTTTTGTCTAAAAAGAAAGGGCGTTTCCAAATGAGGGCTCTCACAGCAAAATATTGATTTGGAGCAGGTGTGGTCTGAAGACAGCATGCATTGCTTGCTCATCTTAGCTCCTACATGTTTTCTAGGCCCTTACTGACCCTTCCTCAGCCATCTGCCTTGGTATCCCTGGCAAGCAGAGAGCACATCTACAGAGCAGCCAGGCCCCAGAAGGGAAAACGAAGGGAAATGTGCTTCAGCAGAGTGACATCCCTGTGTCTGATTGTCAGTCACTAAAGGGATGCCAGTCCTTCCCACTGCTGGAAAGTGCATGGCTAAGACATCATGTGGTTTAGGTCCTTCCTAAAGTACTGGTTTGTTTCTTAATATAGACAGAGCCATTCTTGTCCTTCCTGCAGTAGCTATCCCAGGCGCAGGTGTGGCCATGTGGCTCTGTCTTTCCATAGCCTTCATCTCCTTAGTAGATAGAGGGAGGTGGGGGAGAAGTGGATAGTTGATAAGCAAAGGGGAAGGAAGGGAAGTCAGGGCAAGGCAAGAGAAGGCAAGAGAAGAAAAGAACGGGCTTTATCTTGAGCCCATTTCCTCATTTCCTTACCCAGGACTTGGCTGGGCTCTCCAGTGGCTCCCTTGTACTTTGTGGATGCTAGATATACATTTCCCTTAGGACCAGTTGTCAGCATAACAGTGAAAACACACCAGAACCCCTCATAAATCAGCAGAGGTCACTGCCAAGAGCTTGGTACACTTGCTGTCCCTGGCAGTGATAAACTCATTGCATTTGGGAAATGGCCAGAGACCCTGAGTCTGATCTTAATTCTCATTCCCAGAAAAATCTCAGCTCTGGGTTCACCCACCCCGTGTTTACTGTCTTTGTGCTTCTTAGACAAAGCTGGAAGGAACACGTTTTCCTGACATCAAAGGCAAACGTTTCTTTGTTTGGGGAAGGAGGAACAGAACAAGGGAGTCACCTCATCTCTAGGCTGTGGGAAAACCAGGTCCAGGCCAGAAAGAAGCTGGAGCTATGGCCCCCACTGGGGGCATAAGAGATCTGCAGAATGTCAAAATCCTGTTTCTGTCAGACCTGAATACTGGGGACACTCTTGTTCCTCCTCTCACCTCCCCCTACCCCACAGCTGTGTGTGTGTGTGTGTGTGTGTGTGTGTGTGTGTGTGTGTGTGTGT
>CAJQZJ010032322.1:2439623-2467307 GCA_907164525.1 Lophiomys imhausi | reverse complement strand
GTGTGTGTGTGTGTGTGTGTGTGTGTGTGTGTGTGTGTGTGTGTGTGTGTAAAATATACATATAAACTATAGAATAAAATATTTCTCACAATTCCTTTGTCTGGTCATAAGTGATAGGCATCTTGATAAATTCTGTGTCTTGGCCATATGTCTTTTATGCTGGGTAGGGAGGAGTCTTGGCATAGCCTAGTCATCATTCCAGGATTCTCTAGCCAGGCTACAAAACAAACAAACAAATAAACAAAAAAGTCAGTTCCCAGCCCCAGGGATAAAAAGAGGGCCAGCAGTTAAGAGGTTTGGACAATTTCCTAGAGAACCTGGGTTTGATTCCCAGCACCCACATGGCTACTCACAACTGTCAATCCCAACAGATCTGACTCCATCTTCTGGCCTTTGCAAGTACTGAATACTCATGGCACACACACACACACACACACTCATACACGCATGCAAAACACCCATACATTTAAACATAAAATGAAAGTGAAGAAAAAATGTGTCCCCTACTAATGTGAGGCTCTACCTCTTCCTTCTGGGAAGAGAAGCCAGGAAGAGGTCCCCAAAGAGTAATCCTGACTTTCAGCTGGGCCTTTTCTCCTCACTGACCAGCCCTCCATTTCCTCTGGCATTGAGACCTCTGCCCAGCTTCCTGGAGGGACAGTAAGCACCACAAGGCACAATGCTTCCTTTACCAGACCAGCTGCCAGCTAACACTCCACCATCTTACATGGCCCACTCTCACTCCCAGCAGTACTGTTCCTGGGATAGACAAGCAATCCTTTTTCCATGTCTCTTCATGGGCCAGGATTATCTGCCTTTGATAAGAATAGACCAAAGAAAGAACAAGTCAGGGGTCATATTTTTGACAAAGGCCATGGATCCTCTCAGAGCCTTGGAGGAGAAGCAGCAGTATGCCACCCTTAGGTGGTATATAGGCCATGTGCTCCATGATCTAGTTGTGAAGGGTCACTTTCCGGGTCCTAAGGCGTACAAACTGACTCAATTATATTGTTGTTTCCAGTTGTGTGTGTGTGTGTGTGTGTGTGTGTGTGTGTGCGCGTGCGCGCGCGCATCCATCTGTATTAGCTCACAAGCATGTGCATAGTATGGTGTGTACACATACAGAGGCCAGAGGAAGATGTCAAGTATCCTGTTCTATTATTCTTCTCTTTATTTCCTTGAGACCGTGTCTCACGATGTTGGAACTAGGCTGGCAGCCAGAAAACCCCACAGATCCAACCATCCTGTCTCTGGCCTCTACTGCACTGGGTTTGTAGGTACATAGAGAGCTATGCAGGGCTTTAACATGTGAGTTGGGAATTCAAACTCGGGTCCTCATGTTTGTATGGTAAGAGCTTTTTTTTTTTTTTTTTTGGGAGTTGCACTTTTTATTTAGAGACACTTGTAGACTCCCAAAAAGTTCTTAAAGAATACAGAAATGGACCATTTATCCAACTCCCCCATGCCAGCATCTTGCAAAACTGTAGTAGAGTTTTATACTTATTGAAATGGTGTAGTAACCACCCACTGATTTTATTCAGGTTGACCAACTGTACTTTAGTCGTGTATGTGCGTACTTCATTCTTCACAGCTGTATCTCCTGTGTAGATGTGTCAAGATATGGAACCACAAAGATCTGTCCTGTTGCCTTTTTTTATAATTACCCATTTCCCCCATCTCTAACCTCTGGCCACCACTAATCTTTTCTCTATTTTTCTAATTCACCCTTTTAAGAATGTTCTATAAATGGAATCAGATGATATAATTGAGGATCAACTTTTTTTATTCATCATAACTCCCTTGAGATTCTTCCCAGGGTTGGAGTATACCAGTAGTCCATTTCTTCCAACTGCTATTATTGTGGCTGTAACCATTACATACCCCAACATGACACCTAGATCCGATCACAGATCCTTTGAGTCATGAACCGCAAGGATCTCTTGCTGTATAACAGAAAATGCCACCTTGTTTCTTTATCTCTTGGTTCACATGTGATGTGGGAGAGGCAGGACACATTGCAAGTTTTCCTAGCTTCATTCAAACATACCTAGGTTCCTTTGCCCGCCCACCCCTTAGGTCCATTGGGTTGTTGTTTCCTTTATCTCCAGCTGACAGTTCTTTCTCATGTCTACCTACTCCTCTCCTTCCCCAGGAGCACATCTACAAGCTGATGAAGAGTGACAGCTATGCCCGATTCCTGCGGTCCAATGCTTACCAGGACCTGTTGCTGGCCAAGAAGAAGGTATCTAGGAAAGGGGAAGCCTGCCTTTCTTAGCACTGTTAACTCTCGCTGCTGCTTGCTGCTGGTGTGAAATGAGAATATCATCCCTTGGGTTTTATTTATTTTTTTCTTTCTTCTCTCCCCTCCTCTGTCTGCTCCCCTCCAATTGAGAACAGTGAGGAAGGGTACAGTTCCAGCCTCCCCCCATAGCCTCAGTGTTCCCATTGCCTCTGTCTGCCTGTTTTGCCTACAGTGAGAGGAGTGTGACCAAATATTATTGCCACAGTGGCCCAGGTTGGCAGTGACCCAAGCAAATTTCTTAGGATATCAAAGAGACTTTGGGATATCAGAGAGACTTTCACAGCCAGTTCCATCCAGTCATTCCCAACAGTCCTTCCCTCTTCAACCAGAGTAGAACAGGAGCATATGAAGTAAGGACTAGGGTAGCCCCATCCTGGGATAGAAAGCCTTGTTGGTTTTAAGAGTATCTACCAGATATCTGAATAATCACCAAGTTTGGGCATTGGTTCCTCCTTGCTATACCTTTCCTCTAAAATTTTTTCCGGTTCTTATAACCAGGAAGTAACCATATTCCAGCCACTTCCTCCTCTTCCACTTGAAATTAAATCATGGCTCTTACAGCTCTTGGAGTCTTGGCTCACAGAGTCCCAAGACCCTCAACATGCAGGTGGTGAGGGTACCTGGAACAGGAACCAATTTAGCTAGACTTCTGGGGGAAGGAACGCTGAATGGTTCTAGGAAAGGGGAGGACAAGAGACAGGGCTCATGAGTCTGGAGAACTTGCCAATCCTCTATCCTCTTCAGCTCCAACCTGAAGCCCATGTGAGTTAACTATGTCTCAATTTGCTCCATATTCTACCACTTCCATTCTTACCCTAACGACAAAGCAACCCAGACACAGATACACATAGACACACACACAGACACAAAACACACACACAGAGACACATAAACACATACACAGACACACATACACGCACACACACGCATTTTATCTTCCCACCTGGTCCCCGAACCCTGTCCCCAAGCCCATAGTTATCCATCCACAGGCTTTCTGTCAGGTTGCCTCTCAGCCTCACATCCTTCTCTGTGTATTGGCAACTGTACTTCATGTTTGCCTGTCTGCCTATCTGGTTGGTACCATGTAACTCAAGAGTCCTGAAGAGCATTTTACTTCCACCTTCCTGTTCTTTCACAACCCTCAGAAGAGTCCTAAGACTCTGAGAAAGATGAAAGGACTTCTGGAAGGTCTATTGTCAAAAGTTCAGCTCTGTTGGTTCCCAACCCCCTCCTTTGAGTATAGCCACTGGGATGGAAAATGTAAAACCTGGTAGAGGGAGGCTGAGGCTCAAACACACAATGGCTCTGACACCCATTTAGTCAAGCAATGGAAGAAAGATCAAGGTCACAGAGATTTGAGATACTTAGACCCCAAATCTCATGGCAACATGGGGGTGTGGGGAGAGAAAGTCAAACGAAGCATTTCTTATTTCTTGGGACTCAAGTCCCCTAAACTAACCCTATTTGGGGGACATTTAAGGCTCTAGCAATTTCACCGATCTGTGCCTAGCTATGTAAACTTTTAGGTCAGAGGCCTTTAGTCTCCCCCATGGGTATGAATGCAAAAGGAAGATTCACCTCAATCCAGGAAGTGGGAAGAACTAGCTGCAGATCCTTCCAACACAGCAAAACCTTCAGGAGGTCAGGGGAGTGGGGAAGGAATTAACCCCTTCCTGGGAAAGGTTACAAATGAAGTTCATTACCATTATCCTGGGACCCTCAAATTAAGGGATGCCATTACCACAGAAAACCAGGACACCTGCTGATCTCTTTTCAATATGGAGGAGGGAGTTATTTCCCCAGATAGTCGTCCATTCCCATCCATGTCTTCCTGAGAGTCTCCAGGCATAGGACTTGTTGCTCAGCACCTTTGGGGAGGTCCAGAGCATCTTCTATTCCAGCGGTACTTATCCTGTAATAGTGACACCCAGGTTACAAAAGGGCATATGAAGTCTCCGCCCTCCAGCCAGGAAGAATTGGCCTCCTGTCTCAGCTGAGAGCCATGCCTGGTAGAGTCTAGACGTGCAAACCTCAGTTGCTACTTCCCTGGTTCTTCCTCTTTTCTGCCATCTTGAGAGGAGAGGGTAGTTGCTCTGGATGGAGATCTAGATTCAAATGGTGGGTGAACATCACTGATGGACAATGGTGATGAACAATGGAATTCCACAGCAGCTCAAGGGAGACCCAACTATGTGGCTAGGGAGTAGGAATGACCGGTCATGAATTGGAATGGGCTTGACCTGGGTCAGTATCCCACCTTTAGGGTGGGAGCTGAGCTTTGCCATCTCCATAGGAGAGTCTGGGTATGGGCCAGCCTCAGATCCCACAGGTCCTGTATGGGAAGAGAGTCCAGCCCAAACCTATGGTCATGTGTCATTTGTCTTGTGTTTTCCTTCTGCAACTTCACATCTGTCTTTCCAGGGCTGGCTGAGTCAGCAGGAGGCATGTGGGAATGCCAAGGACAGCTGCCTTTGCCAGACCCCTCTGCTTCTAGCACTTTCCAGACCCACAGACACCTAGCTGCAATTCCCAAATTGCAAGTGTTTGCTCTGTGTGTATATGCGTGTGTGTGTGTGTGTGTGTGTGTGTGTGTGTGTGTGTGTGTGTGTGAGCAGTGCACCCATGCTACCGTGTGTGTCCTCTGAATTTGCCAGCCTCAGGCTCAGAACCTGAATCAGGGCTCTAAGTTAAGCCAGCGGGTATTTGGGATAGAATTCTGTTCTTCTCGGGTAGGAAAGTTGAGGAGAGGGTCAGGCACATGTCACATCCTTTTCCTCCTGAGAGGCCTATAGAAGAACATTCCAGACTTTTGCCTTCTTTTGCCTTTGCTCCTTGAACCTGAACTAACAGTTCCCCAGGGAGGATCCTGAGCCTCCTGAGTACAACTTAGAAGCGTCACTACTTGGGAACTGAGAGAGTATTTTCAGCTCAGAGCATGGATGGTCATTTCCTGAGGCCTTGGAGCCTTTGTCTTTGCAAAGTCCACTTGAGTAGACTCTCCTTGCTCTTAGGACACAAAAAATCATTAGGAAGTCACTGAAGTTAGCAACTATTCCTCCTCTAGGCACAAAAACATCTCAAGAGAGAAAACAGTCCTGACCCACACTCACAGATGAATTCAGGATTTTACCTCCCCAGTGGCCACTTCCGGATAATTCTGTCAGTATACCACCACCCACTCACTACACATGGACAGCCCTCAGAGCTAGTCTGTTCTGTTACCACTTGGAGTCGCTCCCCTATAGCTGCCGGTGGGGGGGGGGGGTCTCCTGGCCATACCCACTCAGGGCTCCTGCTTCAGAGCACAGTATCAGGCAACCTCCTTGAATAGCAATCGGGGAGTGCTGCAGCACCACCACCCGTGGCCCTTCAAGACGCCCACTTCCCTCCTCTCACTCCCCTGGGCTCCAGAGAGAGGTAGTGCCCTCCTTTCACTCCCCTGGGCCCCAGAGAGGTAGCGTGTTTCTCCTGGGCTTCTGTTTTCCAACTCTCCATGGACTCTGCCAACAGCTCTAGCTGCTTCTCTCATCCCGTTTTGCCGCGTTTGGCTTCTGTGTTTTCTCCTTTAGCTGTGGCCGCTACTATTTAGAAATCGCATGTAAGCTGAAGAATTTTTTCCTTGTATTTTTCTCCCTATCCTTTTTTTTTTTTTTTTTCTCCCCTCTAAAGCCAGAAAGTGAGCAAGGTCGTAGAACCTCCCTAGAAAAGTTCACTCGCAGTGTGGTAAGTTCAGCTGGTTTTCTGCCCTCCACATTTCTTTTGCTTTTGGTTTTTCAGATTCCCCCCCCCCCTTTTTTTTGTTGTCCTCTTCTTTGGGGTGGGAGGGAGTCCAGTGCTTCCCCCTCCCATCCACTCACCACTTTTCTTTTGCAAGTGTCCGCAGCTTCTCTTCCAGGGATGGAATTGCAAAAATGAGCAAGCAGCCCCCTCTGCAGAAGGTTCACAGCTCACGGCCCAGCCATGAGCCCAGCCGCAGGTGGGATCCTGTGGCCTCATTTCAAGGCTTTGAGGAGGAAGGGACCTTACTGTTCCTGGGGCTGGGCCATCTGTGCATCTTCTTCAGCGTCCTGGGGAGAAGGCCATGAAACAAACCATGAACCAAATTGGCTGAGAATCATCACTCATTTCAAAAAAAAAAATCCAAATTTCCCTCTGTGAACCCCGACTTCACATTACTGTGGGTCAAGAGCTGCTGTTGCTGCTGTGTAGATGGCTTTTGCTGCGTGCAGAAAGCAACCATGCTGCATGGGTTGTGATGATGTGGTCTAGCTGGTGTGTGTGTGTGTGTGTGTGTGTGTGTGTGTGTGTGTGTGTTAGTTAATGGCCTCTGCATGAGTACCTACAGCCCTTAAGGTCCCCTTGTCAGCCTCATTTGCATAGTGTGACCTAGAGAGAAAGAAGAGTTGCTGAATCCCATAACTGTACCAAGCGTGTCCCAGGGCAAAGACTTGATCAATCTCCATGGTCCCTGATTCTGACAATTAGTGAAAACAGGATACAGGTTCACTGTCCCTGCGGGGAAATGGTCTTTCCCCTTTACATGCCAGTTTACAGAGGCAGGAGTTCAAAGAGAGGCCAGGGAAGAGCATTTCTTGTGATCCCTATGGATTGTATACTGTGATTCTATACCTTGATCTATTATAGCACAGGCAGAAACATCTCCCCTTCCCATGGTGGTTTATTCTCCAAGCCTAAGGCATGATCCACATTGACTGGTCTAGAAGGAGCCATTGAATTCATGGGACCCTGCCTGTGCTGTTAATATCAAACTAGCTAGTTAGCAACCAAGTTAGCATTTGGGGAGCACATGGAACTGGCTACCTTCCCCTTCCCAAAGAGTGGGGCCCACTGATGCTAACTTGCCTTGCTTCCCTACCTCTGTTGAAGAGCAAAGTCCTGGTATAGCATGACTACTATATGATTAGTACCTTTTTAACCCATTTAATATAGTTTAAGAAATCCTGGGTTGAAAGCCACCTAAGCCATTTTCCTGTCAAAGCTGGATGCATTTTAACGACATTTAAACATGAGTTTGAATTCACCAAATGTATACATCCCAACATCTCAGGGATGCTCCCCCTCTCTTCATAGGTTTTCTTACAAGAGAAACCGGAAAATGCAGACTGTGAGATCTGTAAGCTCCTTGTCCTTATAGCTGGTCTGCCACAGTCATGTGGTCATGAAGGTGCCACATACACTGGCAGAAGCCAGGCTCATGGGACCTCTTCTACCCTACAATTGCTTCATAGAAAGTGGGAGTCTTTCTTTATTGAGCTGAGGCCTGACTGCTGTAGATGGAGAAGGTTTAAAGACTGAGCTGACAAGTTCAGAGTACACTGTAGAGACAACTAGACCTCTCAGGTACATATTGAGAGAGAGAGAGAGAGAGAGAGAGAGAGAGAGAGAGTTTTCTTTATGGGAAAGCTGAGCTCTGACAACCGTGTGAATGCTCTTTGGGTAGACTGTGGGGGCTGAGGCATAAGAGGGGAAACCTGGTACTTGGACAAGATGTGCAAATATCTTCAGCTTGCCTTTCATGAGAAGTGGGCATCAGGATGGGCAAAGATGATCTCAGGGAAACTCCAGGGAGCACTTATTGATGTTCCTTCACCTCAGAAGTACTGTGGGCTCAGTAGATCTCTAAGGTCTGTTAACACAAGCAGAACAGGAAAGATCACCTAACCCCCCCCCCCCCATATATCTGCTGTGCCATATGAATTCACAGAGATCCTGTTGGGAAGCAGAAAAACAGCCCAAGCTCCTCAGATTTAGGCAGCTATGTGACCAAAGGCTCAAAGTTTTAAAAATTGATTCTTCAAGTTGCTTTCATGAAGGAGGGCTCTGCTCAATGGTACAGTCAGGGCTCTTGCTTCCATGATAGCTGTGGATCGCCACTGATCCTTCCATGCTCCTTGTATGCTATAGGTAACATCCCAATGCTACAGATAGAGCTAAGTCTGGGAACATGGCTCAAGGTTGTAGAGATACCATCTGCCTGATAAGGCTTCTCAAACTCAGAGTCCAAGAATTTGGTCCCAACATCCCAGTATTTTAATCAGACATAACCAGCCAACCAATATGCCTTGCAGTTGGTATCTGTTTTCTGAATATGACAGGCAAAAAGTGTTCAACTTCTCCAAAAGAAGACTTACTCCTGTTTCCTCTGCTATCCACTCAACACTGTGTCATTCCTACGTCACCAAGATCAATGAGCAGACTATCCATAGTCACTACTGATGGAGAACAAGCAATACAGTTCACTGCTAAGGACATGGAGTTGACCATCATTTAGGATTAATCAATGGCTGGAAGATTTTATCCAAGGGGTTGGATAGCTTAGTGAGATGGAATCTTATCAAGATTGAATCTGAATCTAGAATTCTCCTCCAGAGCATGGCAATGCTCCTTAGTAAAGGAGGGACATCTGCAGAGAGAAGTTGTCTATTCTCTCTGAGTCTAAGGGCATGTCATGACATGGAGGAGCTGCCTGTCGAAGGCCAAAGTTGTCCATTATTCTGTAGGAGCAGTTGAGCATTTCATAGAGGCATGTAAAGTCATGATCTTAGAGTGCAGAGGGGTCTGGCCATCCACAGAAGCAGCTCTGGAGGGCTTCTACCTCCAGTAGAAGTCTAATTTTGAGTCACCAGAGACTCTGATATGCTAGGAAAACATTGAGGGTGTTACACCAAGCATCATGTCACGGGGCAGACTGGAACCATAGAGCTTACCTAAAACCCTGCCTATCTGCTAGCAAAGGCCCAGGTTCAGAACTAAATATGAATAAAAGTTTGTGGTGGGTTGCAGCTAGCCCATAATGCACTTTAAGTTGGGATGGAAAAAAGGACTCCCTCTGGTGGGCCCAGCCCCATGTGTCATTCAAATGACCCTCTGGCCATTCAAATCACAGGCTTCATCTCAGCCTCCTCTTGATTCTCAGCTACTTGTGTATAATTGGTAAACCACTACTGTACACAGTGGACCTTGTTCCAAGAGCCCTCACTTCAGAAAGGACTGTAATACACAACAGCTTTTTGGGGAGCTTTCAAAGATGGGCTCATGCTAAAGGAACCTGTTTTAGAGAAGTTTAGAATCCAAAAACTAGCCATCAAAGGTGGAAGGTGCTGCAAGACCAAAGAAAAACACAGACAAACCCAAGATTACCCAGAATGCAGTACATTAATGACTTACTGTCAGAAGCATGTTTTGAGCAGCAGGAAGATGGGAGATTCCCGCACTCCAAGGTAGGAGGAAGTGGTATGCATGCCAAGCCAGCCAAAAATGGTCCTTGGCTAAGTAGAACGTACCTGGGCTTTTGCAAACATTCTTAATCGTATCAACTGGGGATCAGTCTAGGTTTCAGTGGCCCACATAAATGCTTGGTTGACATATTTGTCTTAAAGTTTCTATTTTATTTTATTAATGGGGGGATGTGAGTTCAGTTGCCCATGGATTCCATACATGTGAGTTAAATCTGTTGGACTCAGGGTCACAGATGGTTGTTAGCCACCAGACATGGGTGCTGGAGAATGAACTCAAGTCCTCTGCAAGAAGGATATGCAGCCTTAAGTGCTGCTTGACTGACTGTTGTCACAAACTTGGTTCATCCTATGCCCCGTGAAATGCATCTGTCCAGAGTCCTCTAGTGTGCAAGGTGGTGATGATCAGGGCAATGGTCAGGGCCAGGGTCCCTTCTTAACCCTGAGCCCAGCTTTCCCTGCTCTTCCTCTCTAAGCCACTCCCTTTCCTCAGTGGCTAGAACATTTGAAATCCACATTAGGAAACAACTGGTGGTTCTTGCGGGCTGCCTCTTTTGTGTCTCCTTCTACAGGGGTCTCTGGTGGGAAGCCTTAAGCATCCCTCACCGTGGAGGGGAAGGATGGCTCCAAATAAGGACCACTCTCCTCCAAATAAGGACCACTCTCCACTGCTCAGTGCCCTCTAGCCTGCCATACTCTGCTGTCTTCCTGGTTTTGTGGTTGAGAGATGACAGCATGTGGGGCAGGGAGGAAGAATGGGTGGCTAGAATTGAAAAGCTCATCACCTTTGGTCTCTCTTTGATGTGTTTTTGCCCTTAGAGTTGAGAGCTGACCATAGGCTGGCATCAGGCTGAGGTCTCCTCTGGGTGGGAATGACTTTGGCAGAGGACCAGGGGCTTCTGGGGAGGCAGAGTGGGTGAGAGGAAGCAAAGAGGCCCTAGCCAAGGAGGAGCAGCAATGTCATTTTCTCTTTTGGATGACAGCTGAAGCCATCTGGTGTGAACTCTGAGCTGGGGAGGAAAAAGTTCCCCTCTCCCTTGTGTACAGTAGCAGGAAAGACATCCCAAAGTATATGGCATTTAAGTTAAGAGAAGTGGCAGTCCCAGTGTAGCTGGCAAACGCTCCCTTTTCTTTCCACCTTAAAGCTCCAGCTACCCCTTGAGAGTTCTGTCAGCTCTAGTTCTAGACTCTAAAGACAGAAAGCAGGTACCTGAGCAGGCCCAGGAGGCCACAGAGGAGAGAGGGGAGGAGCAGGTTTCTACTCACCCCCTAGGAGAATGTCTACAGGTGGCTTTGCTGTAGTATTCCTTAAACTCCAGGAGTGGGGGCTGTAAGCAGAGGGCTCCTTCACACAAGACCAATGGCATCTCTGCTTTGGGCTTTCCGTTCTTTTTGTCCTGCTTGCCAAGAAATGCAGAGTGGGGTGGAGGAAGTCATATGGAGAGGAAGTCAGCAGTCATTCCCCTGTCCCCTCCCTCCTCAACAGAAAGCTAGAGAGAACCTACGGGAAGCAGGACTCAGCAGTTCCGTGGGCTCTGTGGGACTTGATTCCAGCTCCATGCCAGAATTAGAAAGCTGGAATTTTTGGGAAGGGTTGGGGAACCAGGGTAGCTGACCCGGTAGCAGCATCTCCTTCCCAACAGTTGTTCCTTTATCCCTCTGCCTCTGCATTTCCTGAGGACTGGCCTGGTGGAATGAGTCTTCAAACATTTACACTCAGCAGAGGCCCAGAAGGCCTGGACCTTAGTCAGAAACCCTTTTCAGGTCTCCAGCTAGAGAGACTGAAACATCTTACACAGGATAGACTTTGATGGCAAACAGTTCTCGTGTCCTTTTGGAACCACTATGTTCCAGATGTTAGGGCCAGCCCCTCCCATCTATCCAGCCCTAGGGATACCCTGGGTAGAGACTTGTGTCATAATATGTAGATGGGGAAGAGTAGAGGTCTCCCTCCTCAGAGCAGTCTCAACATCTCCCGGGGTTCCTCCATGCAGAGTAGCTGCTGCCTAGCTGTGTAATACCTGGCAAATAAATAACTAGCCCTCTCCAAGACCTATTCCCCTCCCCAACACTCCCTATATAATAGCTTGGACTGGTTGATCTCCAGCTCTCCTGTCCACCTGGGAATGCTCTACAGGTGTGAGCTTCTCTCCACACTAGTATTTCTGAGCTGTGTGAGTTATTCCTGAGAATTAAAGAAGAGCTACCATTTTGCCCCTTAGCTACCTGATTCAGAAGTATCTGCCACTCTTAGAGGTCGGAGGGTAAATGGTGGGTATGATAGAATCAGAAGTCACAGGCTCTCTGTCTTACAGAACAGGCCCTTCATCAACCCAGGGCTCACTCCTGCATTGAGTAGCTGGAGGGCGAGGGAGGTCACAGGGAACATGGGATGGCACCATCTTGCCTTGCCCAGCTCAGCAGTCCCATCCTTCAGGTCAGAATGCCCAGTGGCAAGTGTCAGGGGCAAGTCATCCAGGTACAGTGGCCCTCGTATTGTTCCTGCCGAATCTGGGTACCATGTGCTGCAAGAATGAACTGTGACCATCTGGGAGTCATCAATGACACCCTGAGCTACAACACTTTCTGCTTCAACAGGGGACCCTGGGACTGTCACTGAACACTCTTAGAGATGAGTAAGAGGGTCTTACTGGGAAACAATGATGTCACAGTTATGGTCAGTGATAGGCAGTCTCCTCTAATCTCTATTCTCTTTCTGTTCTGGCCCATGGGAAGTGTGGTAAAAGCATACAGTCTGTAGCTATAAAAATGAAAAAGTACAAGTCTGTTTTACATAAACTATAAAATGTGAAGCAACTGAACCAGTCCAGCTGCTGGAAGGTAGAGAAGACACGCTGATCTCAAAGTCAGGGTCTAGGAGCAGAGAGTGGTTTATTTTATTTTGTTCTGTTCTGTCTTTATGGAGAGTTTCATTGTCATTTGGGGGCCATTCCTCATCTCTAGACCCTGCCCTCAGAACCCAACTGTTACAACTGATGATTCAGTCTGACAACTGAAGTCACCTAAGGATGCCCTAGCCACCCAGAGAAGAATCCTGGTTCAGCCTCGGGACACTGGACTAATCAAGTCTCTGGGATAACCACTCCTCCCCTCAACCTCTACACCACTGTTCCTGCCTTTCCTAGACAGGAACGTGTGCCGTGAGGCCAACTGAAAATCCAAGTCCTCTGAAGCACAAGGGCTCAGCTTGTGTGTTTACAGCAGTTGATTTTGATACAGATCTCACCCCTGCCAGTCTCCCAGCCAGGCAAGCCCTGAGCAAACTGTGTGTATATGCCAGGCAGAGATCTATTTTGGGAGGTGACCTGAGCCCTTGGCCATCTTGTTGCCTCCTGGCCACTCCCATCCTGCTAGAAGGATAAATTACTTTAACAGTGGATGGTGGGGTTGTGGGATTTCAGCCTGTTCCTTGTCATTGTGCAGCCACATGGGAACCTTGTGGGCTTTCATTTGTCCAGTGAGCAGGCAGAGGGTAAAGGTGAGCCAGGACTCTGCACAGCAGGAGAGACAGGCCACTCAAGAGACTGTGAAGGACCCTTTAGGGAATAAATCTGCCCCAATTCTGCCACCAGGACAGAGCAGAGAGCAGCTTCCAGGCATATCCAGGCTTACAGGTCCTGGGAAGAGGACAAGGCTGCCGACATCAAGGTCAAGGAAACTCAACTCTGTCTGGTGTCTAGACTGGAGAATGAAAGAGAAGTAGGATGCTTGAGATCAGAGAGGATCATTGGGCTAAACAGGAAGCACCTCAGGTCTTCCCCCCAACAAAATGAGCTGCTGTGAAACAAGGTGGTATGCACTTGCCTTTGTCAGAGCAGCCAGTGAATTTCCCAGGTTGCTGGGAGTTAAGAAAGCACAGCGTCCTAGATGGAGTGCACACCTATGTACTGTATGCATTGTAGGAGCAGACTATAGGATGCTGCTTAGAAACAGATGGCTGCCTGGGTCACCGAAGGAGAGAGGAACAAGCTCAGCACAGAGGGACTTTCAGCGCTGAGGTGTCTTTCCTAAAGCTCAGGAGAGAAGGGTGACTGAGGAGTTACAAGGCAGCTCCCTATTGGGTAGAAAAATGAGTCAGCAGTGGGTGCTGCACACCCCCTCATCATGGCCAAGTCCTCATAACCCTAGCACAGTCTGTTCTCATTGGCTAAATTCGACGTGAACACTGCATTCTCCTTTCCCTGGGTGACCCTAATAATGACAACCCTACTCCAGGAATAAAAATTAAGAGAAAAAACTTGTTAGTGAGATTTCAACCCCAAGATTGAAATATATAATGTCTACTCCTGTCCACCTCTCCCACTTTCTGCGATTGTCATTTCTAACCTGAAGTTATAATAACAGAAACAAAAAAGATCAAAGGTCAGAGCAGTGTTCCTTGCTTTGTGGAATGCTCCCTGCTTTGAGGAGTACTCCTTGCCTTGTGCTACTCTGGGCATCTTGATGCTAACCCTCTATATTTTCTCCAGGATTTTGATAAGCCAGAAGAAAAAGAGAAAGGGACTGGGAAGTTTGTATCAAGGGAGGCAGGAGTAGATAAAGATGTTTGGCCTCAAGCAAACCTGATGATCATCTTTGTTTCCCAGAATAAATGGATCCATCTAGAATGTCTCAAAGGGGAAAGTAGAACAGGTGGACAGACATCCCAGGGAGGGACACTCTCCTGGAGAATATTGTGACAGCAGCAACTACCTAGTAATGGGTATTTAGAGACTCCATAGCCAAGAACACTGCAGAAGAGCTTCCCATGCCGAATTCCATGTCTTCCAACGGGCATTCTGGGATGCACTAAATATTTCTTAAGTGATTTTGCCATGTTTGATTCAGTGGTCATCAAGTTGTAGGAAAGGCGAATGGGATGTAAGGAGCGAGTTTGCTGAGACTGGAGAAGAGGAATCCAGGAGTCTGTCTTGGAAAAATAATTAGTAAAGAGTGGCACATAGAAAGCAAGGGCAACTCAAGAAGCACTTTTTATGCCCTCCGCACATCATCTGTGCCTCTCCCCTTCCTTGACCTTGACCACTGGCTGCTACTGCAGCTGGGCCCTGAGCAACAGGGCTCTCTTCCCTGCATGCCTGAAAGGAGGTCAACCAGTGAAGGACACAGACACTCATTGGCTCAGGGAGCTGGCCACACTGTGGAGCATAAAGTATCCTGGCCTTGGGTTGGCAAAAGCATGGCTTGCCACAGTTCGCATCAGGATGGGTGTTTTGTCTAAAGCAGAAAAGACATTCGTCTTTTACCCAAGGCTGCTTCAGATTCCAGGCACAGGTGACATGAGGTGTCTAGCATGCCTCCAGGGCCTTCAGACCAGAAAAGGGGTGCCCTCCCTGTACACCCCTCCTCCTGTGTCCTGCCTAGGGGCCTTGTCTTAGACCAGGCTCTGAGGAAGGGAAGGAAGGGCTTCTGTCACACACTCTTTTTCAGCTGTCCAAAGAGCCAACGGGAGTGCAGATGACACTCCCTCTTCTCTCAGGCTCCACCAGGGGCTGCTTTCAACTCATCGTGGGATTGTGTAATTATGGTGATTACAGCTTGTGGCTTTTTTCCTCTCTTCATCTTTTGCTTTCAAATTCGTCGAGGCCTCTCATTAAACATGGCAATCCTGGTAAAGTCAGCGAAGTTTTAACAAGACATTTTTTTTTTAATGTGTAAGAAAGCTCAGACAGAGTTGATGGTTGTGTTCTCTCAGGTGGTCCTTTAAATCCCCATGAGGAACAGCTGGGGCCCTGGCCTAGGAGGGATGGGGCAGGAGATTCAGGGATCCTGGAGCACCTGGATTTATCCACGTGCCTCTGACCTTCATCTCTTCCACAGAGTAGGCTCTCATAGAACCTCCATGTCTTGTAGGACACACAGACTGTCCAGCAAGGAGCAAAAACCCTGAAGTCTACAGCAAAAGTAGCAGGCAAAATGTGTTCTGGATGATGCTATAAGGTTCTAGAGTATCCATAAAAAATATGAAAAGGAGACAAGATTACCCTTTGTGGGTGGTCATGACCAGAGGTCATATACTCGATGGAGGTTTTTCTAGGTAATGATATAGAGCTTCAGACCCCATCATTTGCTAGTCCTCAATCATAGCTTTCTTGAATAAATCCTAGGTCTGTAGGACACCATAAGAAAGACCACCAAGAGTATGGGTTGGGTGGTAGCCACTAGGGTCCCTGGCCTGCCCTTCAGTAGCTTCTGCCAGGTTTAATGTCAGGTTTCTTTATGACCATGATCTCCAGGAGACTATAAGAACTGCCTGGTGAGGTACATCTTGCTAGCAGGAGTGTAGTTTTGAGTGGCCTCTGGCTGGCCACTGTCATCTGGCTTCTCTGAACCTTCTTCCCTGCTCCTGCTCCTAACCAGTTACCTCCACTTCTGTCCCTAACTAGAGAATGGAGCTAGGTTGTGACTAAGCCACACCAACTACCTAGAATTGAGTGTCAAAGGCTTGACTGAAACATGTTCCCACCTGCCCTGTCATCCCTATCACAGATGACTTGCTTTTCCCCACCCACCTGAGAGCCATGTCCCTTTAGAACTCACAGGAATTCAGAGAAGGAAGTGAGTCAGAGACAGGCAGCTGAAGTGGGATCCCCATTCACCTGATGTTCAGTGAAAGAGCCTGAAAAAGTCACTCATGGAACTGAGGGGTAAAAACAACTCTTGCCCCATAGAGCAGAGGCCAGCATTAAATGAGAATACGGTAGTGACAGCTGTCACTTCTCGAACACTCGTGGTGTTAACCCCTGAGTTGATGACTATGAAATGAGAAGGTCCTCTAAGTCTCAGTTTCCCCCACCATGGACCACAGAGACTAGCAAATGATGAAGTGTGAATTTTACATAAAGCACGCTGTTTGGCAGCCTACGCATTTGGCAACTACTTAGTATGTATTGTTCATCATGAAACACATCCTTAGTTCTCCATTTACCACCTTGTGTCCCTTGCAGCAGTACTCTGTGAGGTAGGTGTCTGTGGATTGATTTTCTAGTTGAAGGGTGTAACTGACGCTATGTGCAAGGCGTATTTACTACAATGACTGGCATGACAGCAACTCAGTGTACAGTAGCCATTATTACTGGCCCTGCTTTAAACTTAACTCAATCCTCTGCTTTCCTGGGGAATGGAGAGGAACTATGGTGCCCAAGAGTCCAGCCTGTGGCACATGACCTATTTCTTGTGGCTCCTAAGGACTTCCTAGGAAGCCTTGGAGCTGTGAGTCTTGTCAACCCAAGAGGTGGAAAGGGCCACAGGGTAATATGTTGTCTGTGTTGCCAAGAACTGGCCTCTGGGTTCTCACAGAGATCTGGGACTCTAAGATCCCTCCTTATTCCAGACACAGACACAGATTGGCCTAGTCCACAGGAAGCATATAAAACCCCCTCCTTCAAGCATAGCCCTCATTCGACAGAGCTGCATTTCCAGAGCAACTCACCTCTCAGCTATTTGCCTGCCTGGAGCCACCCTGAACAACACAACCTCACTAAGGCCAGTTGCTCCATCTGCCAGATAAACAGAGGTTTCTATTTTTTTAAGCACTTATTACACAGCAAGGATGTTGGAAGACTCAGAAGCAAGTGGAAGGGAATGATCTAAAACACCTCCATAAACCAGGTCCCTGGGGTGTGGGCCCCTACTGCATTGGTAGAAATAGAGGTGGCACAAATGGATTTTTCTGAGGAGAATTTGGAGCTTTTTTTGTTTACATATTTATGCAAATGCTTCAAGTTTGCACTGTTGTCAAAGGTTGGCATGGCTGGGAGCTGGTATAAAAATCTCTACCATTAACCTCATGGCTGCTTATATATCTTGCATGAGATGCTTATGTGAATGCCGGTTCTGTGAACATGCACATATGTAAATGGCTGTATATGCATGTGCACGTGTGTGTACACAGGTGCATGTGCTGCCTTTTTGATACACGCCTCGGTGTTCAGTGTATGGTTCATGTGTCAACATATGCTGCAGACATGCTTGCACCTGTGCATGGGCTGCATGCCTACCGTGGCTATGTGTGTATCTGGGCAGGGGCTCCTCAAAAGCCACAGTCTTCATGGTTTCAGCTGGATAAGTTATTCTTCACTTCCCTTCCCCCAAACACAATTGCCTAGTGCTGCTGGCGCAGAGTCAGAATGGCCGCCGTGTTTCACCCCCGAGGTGGCTTCCTTCCAGCAGTGGGTGAGTGATCCCAGTGACTCTGCTCTCTCTAACCTTGGGGACCCTTCTGCGTAGACAGCTCCACAATCCAACAGAGATGATCTGTCTGTCTGCCCACTGCTCCCATTCTTGTCTATTGGTCCCATGGACAGTGATTGGCACCCATTTCTTGGTATTCCTGTTTTAGCCATCCATAGTTTTTTTTTTTTTCCTTCCTAAGAAACAAGGAGCTGAGCACCCTAGAGATGCTGTGAACACGAATCCTTTGTCCTAGAGGCAATGCATAAGTCTCATCCTAGATATATGTACCATAGGGATAAGTACCATCCTATAGTTCATGTCTCAGGGTACCCACTTCCTAACAGCATTGCAGATGTTTTCAAACCCAATTGCAGTGTCCTTAGGTTTCCTCTCCCAGATGAAACTTTCAGAATCCTTCCTTTGAAAGCCCAGGAGTTAATCCTCAGGAAAGCCCAAACCCTTGTATTCCTGTATGAGAAAAGAGTCTGCAGAGAAAGACAAGTAGGAATGTTCTCTGAAGCTAGGAATTTCAATGGCCCAAGGTCCTACCCAGGTGACTCCTGAGAATGCCAACCTGTTCCTTTCCAGGTTTAGAATGCCCAGATACCTGTCTCATAATATGCTGGATTGCAGTCAAGGTGGTAGAGGGGAAAGGGAGATGAACAGCCTTCCTTTTTCACGTGCCTCCAGGTAGACATGGGTGTTCATGACATATTCTGCTTTGGGTGGGCAGAGGGCAAGGGGTAAATTGGGAAGTTGACTCCCTGCCTCCTGAGCTCTGTCTTAGCAGCTGTCTTAGTTAGGGACACCAGCCAGAGTGTGTGAGTGTTTGCAGGAGAAAAGTACCTTTAGGTAGACGGCATTGAAGCCTTCCCAGATGCCCAGGAGAATCTCTCATACTGTCAAGCAAGTGACTTCTGCTGTCGTGTCCATAACATCAATGTATTAAGATTCAGCTGTATGCACCCTGTAGGGTTATTTGAGCTTCCCTGTCAGGAAAAGAGGACCATCCAGTTGTTGCCAATAGCAACATAGTCATGTGCCTGTTTTCTTGAGTCTTTGGCTTTTGCCAAATTTGGAGTAAACCAGAGCTTAGATCCCTGTGTACATTTAGGGAGGGGGAAGAAGAAACGCATGAGGCAGACAATGTACAGGCCCCAGCAGGTATGCTACTGAGGGGCTTTGCAAGCAAAATGGCACCTCCCCGCCTCTCCTGAGCCCACCATGAAGTTCTTGCAAGCTAATGGTAGAAAGGGCAGGTTGTTCCACTGGGGTAAAAGGAAGGAGAGACTGAAGCCCCTGTAGTCTGGAGTGAGGGGGACAGTTTCCACTGCAGAGGAGGTGGAGCAGCAGGGGAGATGGAAATGCACAACTTGGAAAGGAGGCCAGAGAGTCCATGTCTGGGCATTCTGCCACCAGTACAGGGCTCAGCTGTTGAGCCCTCATCTCTCCTGGCATCCCTGCCTGGCTCCAGATTAGTCTATACGCAGCTGGAGGGACATGGAAGAAACTCTCCCATGACTCACCCAAGTTGACAGGCAAAGGTTAGCTCTGCAAAGATGTCCTAAGTGATGATTTTAATGAGAGGCAGGAGCCAGAGTCCATGGACACCATCCAGGGAGTGTTCCCGAGCCTGTCAGGGACACCCCAAATTGGGTGCTTGGTCTGAAATGACTTGAAATGGGGCCATTTCTAAAGGAAGTAAGTTCACTCTGCCTGACTCACCTTAGAAAAGCCAATGTCACATGTGTTTCTGTCCTTCCTGAGATCACTTCAGGAGAGCTCAAAGGCACTAGTAACAGAACGATAAACACAGTGATGGCTTCATCTGGTGTGCCCAGCCACCAAGCCATGCCCACCCTGTACCCCAGCTCAGTGCAGTAGCCAAAGGCACCTTTTGTCAGGCTTGCCAGTCAACAAAGGATTCATCCCCTGTCACAGAACTCCCAAATATAGAAAGGAGAAGCCCCTAGCAGAACAGAAAGTGTTTGAGATGGGCCCAAGGGTATTGAAAGAAAAACATCCTGTACTGCCCAGAAAGCTGGTGCAATGCTGGAGGAGTGCCTAGTACCTGAATGTTCCCACGTACCTCCTCCCTTGAGAGTCACAGCCATGTGCCAAGTAAATGAGTACTTCATGAGGTCCATCACCTTGACTCTGCCACTGTGTGGCTGTCTACTCTCAGGCAAATTTCTCCAGCTCTTCTGGAGCCTTACATCATAATAGAGAAATACCTAACCAGTAAGGATGGCATGGTTATTTGTCCATGTGTCTGTCAAATATCTAGCTGTCTGACATTTTACTGTTGGAGGCAGCTGTCACTAACTCTCTAACAACCCTGGTCCCTAGTGATTGAACCAATTCCACCCTGCCTCCACCAAGGACTGGGCAGGCGGTTGGAAAAGCAGGCTTGCAAAGAGAGGAACATGAGCCATGGATGCTCCCTAATGGGTGAAGAATTAGAAATTCAAAGAGAAAGGCCCTGGGAGGTCAAGAGAGAAGTTGGCCCATTTGTATTCATCCAGTGAGGGTGGCTGGCAGCTTATCCTTCCTAAAGTCAAATTTCAAACAAAAAAAAACAAAGGAAAATTACCAGTAGGTGTTAGAATGATGGATCTGAACCTGAGAAGGATCCCAGTGTTTAGATGTGAACAGATTCCATAGTCCCATCACTAACCATGCACCCAGTGACACCCACCTAATGACATCACCACACAGAGCCCAAGGGGTTGTTTCCGTGGTTTGTAGTTCTTTGTTGTTGTTGTTTTTACTTTATAAAGCAGGTTCAGGATCACATCTACCTAAATATATACCAATGTTCAGCTATAAGTTTTTGTTACTAGTTTGAGAATCACCTATCCCTGTGGGTTGGGTTCTACTTTTTTTTTCCTGTTGTTGTTTTTGAGTGTTGTTTTATCTTTGTGATGTACCTTCTTATAGAATACTGAAATAGAAAGGATATTTTAAGACAAACTAAAACACTCTTCAACTCCTGAGAAGGACTAAAAAGCTCAGTGAGAGTCTTGGAGGAATCAGTCCCAGGAATGGGTCTTGCCATGGGACTTCTATCTGCTTGATGTCCTGTGGTGGGGTGGAACAATCCAGAAATGCCCCCTTGCTTCCGGTGCTGCTTTGTCTGCCTCCACTGTGGATGCAGCCCAGGCTGCTCTTAGCACGTCCCATTCATTACTTGTACTTTCTATTCCAGCGGCCTCACTTTGCCTTGCAAAGTTGGGCTGAGAAAAGACATGGAGTTGGAGGCACTTTGAAATTATTCTAAGTACAGGATCTTCTACCATCCCCTGCCAGAATTTCTCAGACACTTGAACCATCTCAAGAAGTAACCCTCTCCCCCTCCACTCTCAAATATCATTGGGAAAGGAGATGTCATGGAATTCCTCATACCTTCTATCCAAATCATTCCTTTTGCCTTACTCAGTATGGGGAAAACACCAGGAGTCCTGATGCCCAGGGAAAGAAAGACCAGATGAAGTTAGACAGGTGCTCTTTCTCCCCCAACTGCCAACACCTCCCCCCCACACCAGGACTCTTTGCCTTTGCACCTGGCTCCTAGGTTTCCAATTATTCTTCTTGGTCCACCCACCCCCATCCCCTGAGCTTGTAATTCTACATATATGCATCCTCTGTGAACATGAACATCATCAACTCACAGATGACCTTCACAGTCCTCGAAGGACAGCCCATCTCTCAGTTGGTGTGCCCAATTTAGCAGAACACTACTCTTCATTAGCAAGGATGAAAAATGTCTGTCTGTGTGTCACACCAAGGGGTTCAGCTGGGATCAATGGAAGCTAGAAATAACACCCCAAATTAGTCCTGCCCAGAGGAATCTGAGTTTTCCCAGGTGGGAGAAGGGAGCATCCAGTTTCTAGAAAGGCAAAGATGGACCCAGGAACTAACAAAGAAAATGGAGTAAAAACTCCGAGACAGTGATGAGAGAGCTGGAATTTTTTTCTTTCCCTAGTCTTGTTTCTTGTAGTTTCTCCCTTGAATTATGATTGCGTATGATAAAGTGCACAGATCTGAAATATAGGGTTCAACGAAGCTGACAAATGTATACTCCCATGGAACCTACAACCCATCATCCTACCAAGTCCCTCATGCCTTTTCCTGCCAATGCCACTCCTTTCTTCCAGGGGCAGACAAACCCTACTGTAGCCTAGATTTTGATTTGATATATACTGCAGACTTCTAACTTTAGTCCTAAGGCATCTGAGAAAATCAGTCAGAGAATCCTATCAGCTCAGATGTCCATATTCCCTTATATTAAGAGGGTATCCCCCACCCTGAGACACTGGTGATTTGCCCTGCTGTCCTCAGTATGCCCTCAGATCCCCAGGACTTCCCTCTAAGTCACAGCTCTCCTCTCAACCAATGAGTTTCTTAGCTTCAGTTTCCCAGGTAAGTAAGTGGCAAAAGTTCTTGGTCACGGGGTCATGCATGCTTTGTTGGGTTCTATCTAGAGGTGCAATGCCCAGAACCTCAGCATGTCCAGCAGCATGTTGATTCTTCTTCTATCTCCACACAAAGGGAGCTATGCCTTTTGTGCATTTTCTTTCAGTAGCAAAGGATCCCATAACACCTTCCACCAGGTAGAGCCACAGAACTGAACTCATCTGTTGGGAGTAAGGGGCTGAATGGCTGGGTATCTGTGAACCAAATATCTGAGTCCCTGGTCCAGGAAATTGAAGCATCCCAAGTTCTGCCTGGGATACACTTTGCCAAGTGTGTGGAAGACGAAAGGTGCTTTGTCTGTGTGCAAAGCTTTAGTGTCTCTGGAATGTACCTTCCGCAGTTCAGTTCTTAATCATTGTACATTTTTCTCATTTGGACAAAGGCTGCCTGCTAATAGCATTTTCAAACATTCTCTGCCGCTTCGCTCAGCTACGCCAAGGCCTCTGGCTGAGCTGGCTGCTGTTCTCTGGCACATAATCCAATCCCAACTGACCAGCACATCACACCTTCACACCCCCAAAACACTGCTGCCTTTGTAACTCTACAAGAGCCAGGTATGGGCAAAATATCCACTCCCCTTCCTTCAGAATCATCCAAGCTAGAGGCAGGGTTGGGAAAAAAGCAGAGGGAGGAGAGAGCCCTAGAGGGTACAGGAGGGGGCTCTCCTGTCTCTGGGTAGAGCAGGTGCCTGAAGCAGCCCGGGAGCCCACTGGGCATAGCCTCTGGGGCAGCATACCTCAGAACAGAGAGCTGGGCCTCTAGGATTTCACTTTGATCCCGGAGCACCACAGGAGTCTCTGCTCTTCAGAAGGCAGGCTGCTACTGAGCTAGGGGGGGATTCTCACAATTTCTTACCCCAAAGTCCCTGGCCAGGCTTCCAGCCTTGCCTGCTTCCTGTACGATCAACTTCCTTACAGTCAAAAGCCCAGCCTTGCTCATTCAGGTGATGGTGCGGCAGGTGATTTGCAGCTAGACCATCTCAGCTGAGCAGAGTTCTTCCAAACCACCCCAGACACTCCTGCCCTCCATCTTTAGCATCAGAACTGGCATGTGGTAAATGTGTGGGCTCAGCAGTAAGAGAGGGACCAAGAGGCCACACATCACCACCTAGGTGTTGAAAGGCAGTCCTGGGCTTGTTAGCTACCTGCTTTATCCCTGAAGCCCCCAGAAATGAGAGAAGTGGGGAGAAGGGGGGTACACCATTTGCATGCTGGCCACAAGTCCTTAGAGCCAGAGCTATGAGGCTGAGTTCTTGGCAGGAAGAGATTAATTATCGCCTCCAAATCCAGCCAGGCTCTTTCTGTAGAGCTGGGAAAGGTGAAGGGTAGGGGTGCCTCCGGGGCTAAAATCACTCAGAACAATCCTCCAGGAAAAAAAATCTCTAGCCTGCCTCAACCCACAGGCCCTCTGCAGCCAAAATGACCTCACTAATGAAGGTGGAACTATAATGAGGGTTTGGGCAACTGGTAAACCTTACCTTCTTTGTCTTTGAGCTTTTAACACACGTTTTTTTATTCAGATTTAGTGATTTTCTTTCATGTGTGTCAGCTAAACTGGATCCCCAATGCCATGTACAGCAACTCAGATGCAGATACCTGAGTATACAATGTTTAATTTGTGGCCCTAGTGGAGGAAGGGTGGGACGGGGGAGATAAGCCAGATTAAGTGTGTGGTCACTTCGGCAGTAGGCCGCACCTTTCATGTGAGCAGGGGTGAACACAGGTGACAGGAAGTAATATTGTCATCCCAGAAGGCCCTTAGAGTGTCATTTTTCCAGAAAGGAGTCTATACACAGTTCTACAATTCTTGCCTTTATGCCTACCCTGAGAAGGTACATTCCCAAATGAATCAACAGGATGACAAATGTTCCCTGCTCCATCTATGTGAGGAAGGACACAGAGAGTGAGAGTTTGGCCGGGATGGAGGCCTTGGAGGCTATTTTCTGTCTTCTAAGGGCACTGTGGCACTGTTCCTGCTGTGAAATGCCTGGCTGTCCTTTCAGTGATCCTCAGAGTGACATAGGATGGACTAGGGAGATAGCTAGGTACATAACATATTTGTCACACAAGCATGAGAAGCTGCGTTTGATGCCCTATATAAAAAGCTGAACATGGTTGTAATCCCAGGACCAGGGAAGGACAGAGGCAGATCCCTGGTGCTCTCTGGCCAGCCAACCTAGACTACTCAGGTAAGCTCAAGGCCAATGAGAAACCATGTCTCAAAAACCAAGGTAGACAAGTGTTTCCTTAGCAATGACATTTGAGGTTGTCCTCTGACCTCCCCATATACCTATATCTGCATGTACACACACACACACACACACACACACACACACACACACACAAAAGACTGACCCAGGAACTCTCAAAGATTTTTTTAAAGCTGAAAGAAAAATCTTCAGCCTAGCACAAACACAGGTTGCTGCAGACTAAATTTAGTGTATCTGAAGATTGAGATGAGGTTGTTAATGGGGAAGATTGTGTGTGTGTGTGTGTGTGTGTGTGTGTGTGTGTGTGATTTTTTTTTTAAGATGGGGAGAAGTGGAGGAAAGGAAAGAGGAAAAAGGGGGAGTAGTCCACTTTCTGTCAGCTCCTGGGGACAATTCCATTTCTGGACAAGCTTTCATCAGTGCCATCAGCAGCCTCAGCTAGGTTGACTGTGTCCCTCCATAGAGAGCTAATCCAGATGACACGCAGCCCTGCACCCTGCCAGCTCCAAGCCCTTGTTCGTTTATTAGATCTGCCTGTTACCCATCAATGCATCAATCAGCAGGTTTATTGAGTACCCTACTAGGCTTCACCAACCAGATCAATTTTTTTTAATTACATCCAGCTTACACACAGTCAGGCCCAGTAAACAAAATGAGCCCCCACACCCCATTCAGAGATGAGCATGGGGAACGGCTGGCCTGTGAAGCAAGGTCACTGCCAAACCCCACAGTCCTTACTGATGGGCGATTGTCGTCTGCTGCCCTCTGCAGATTGTGATGGTGTCACTGACCCACTGTCAATAGCAGGGTGGGTTCTGAATGTTTTCCCAAACATGGTGATCAGTCTGCTTGGGCCCAGCCACACTCCTCTGACACCCATGTCCAATAACAGGAATTTCTAAAAAGGGGTGCAGAGGGAATGAGTAAAAACCATCTTAAGGGAAATAAGCAGAGGTGCTCAGGCCTCATTCATGAATCCTTGTGCCTCCTCCTGCTGTCCAATACCGAATTCCTTCCCCGATCACAGTCTCCTCCACCACCCTCCAGGGCATGTAGACAACTGGACTGCCCCAGGACCTCTGTGCCTCATGGACCAGGCCTCATGGTCCTGCTTATTCTTTGATTCTGAGAATAATGGCCACATAGGGTTAAGTGAAGAGTTCATAGACTTCCTGATTCAGTCATCACACTTGGTCACTGGGTGATACCCATGGGGGAACCAAGATCATAAGAGGTACAGGACTGCACCTTCCTGGCACCTCCAGGGGCTGCAGGAAACATGTGCACAGTCACAGCACCTGGAGCCAAGGGTCCCCAAACACTCTGTGACAAACCTTCATTGCAAGTAAGATTCATGGTTTTCAGAATTCCCATGACTAAGTACTTACTTAATTTCTAATCATCCAGATCTGTAGTTATCATCTCTTTGTGCCACCCCCACTATTCCTGACCTCAGCCTTCCCCAGGCTACCTTTTCCTTCTATACTAGAACAAAATCAAGTTCACAGGTGTGAAAGGAACTGAGGGCTTTAATGCCTAGGCAGTGGTAGGTAAAGCTTCCAGACCCCAGCAAACGCATTGGCCACACACACACTCACTCCCTTAACCTGCCCAGAGTCCTATCTTTCTCAGTTGCCCTCAGCTAGGACTTCCATCCACAGTGATCCCCTATCAGAACAAGGTCAGCAGGGATGGGTGGTTGATCTTTTGGCCAGAGTGACCCCTATAACAATTAATTCATCTGTTTGGCTCTCTGTCTCTGTCCCTCTGTGTGTCTGCACACCTGTGTGTGCTCTCTGTCGGCTCTCTCTGCAGGGAAAGTCGCTGGCGGGCAAGCGCCTCACGGGCCTGATGCAGTCTTCCTGACCGTCCCTACCCCAGGGCCAGGGCCTGGGCCCGCAGAGCACCCAGGCAGGCGACACTCCACATCCAACGACAGAGCTTCCTTGCAGGGAGATTTGGTCACTGTGAAAGAAAAAGAGTGAGGGCCATGGAGGGCAATGGTGGGGAGATGTGGTGGATGAATGGGAAGACCAGAGAGAAAGAGTCCATGGTGCTAGGCCAGCTGGAAGAGGCCCCTATTATAGCCTCTCTCTTGTATAGCCACACACCAATGCTTATTCTCTCCAAGGGTCCATTTCTAACTTGGTCAGAGAAGATCTCCTGGGGTTCCTGTTTATCACTTGAGATGTTAACCGCACCTGTCCAGTAATCTGGGGAATCATGCCTTCCAGCAAACTTCAGAGGGACGAGAGTGGACGCTGGGCACATAGTATTATGCATCACCTCCCTACTCTGTCCAATACGCTCACAGGGCTCACTGCCACCTGCCTTTGCCCCACTGGTGGCCACCCAGGTGTACCCAGATCTACTGGGTGGAAGACAGGCACTGCTTTCACATAAAGTGTCAAAAATCACACCTTCTGCACTAATGGCACTTCAAGTTCTTTCCACCCTCTCTGAGAACAAATTTTAGAGAAGTCTCCGTGGGTGTGGTGGCCACCCTCAGGTCTCATCAAATGTCCAAGGGTCCAGAGCTTGAAGAGGTACCAGTGCAGATCAAGGAGTGTGTTGTTTAGCCACTGAAGGTCCTAGTGACAATCTTTTAAAAATATTACTACTTCATGTCTTCTGGTTTTGCCCCTTGCACCTTGGATTGTTCCCTTGTATTTTACTCAAAATAAACACGGCCGTGAACTCAGGGGCCATTGGGCTTCTCCCTACTGTAACCTAAGATGGAAGTTCCTGGAGGTGGATGGATTGCAGGGATGGCACTTGGTGGCATTCTACCAGGCCTGACCAGACTCTTACTGGGTTAGGGCCCAGTTATTCCTGAAGCTAAAACATAATATGCAATGGTAGTTCCCAGCCAGAGCCACAGAATTCCCTTCCTAACCTTATTCTGAGGACCCAGCCAAAGCACTCTATTAAACATAGCCAGTTATCTAGGAAAAAGCAGAGTGTGAAAGGACCTGCAAAAGATCTTCTATGTCCTTCCTGCGTGTCAGAGTAACTATTTGCCAACCCTGACTGTGAAGTCTTGCACCTAAAGGCCACATCAGGATCTGAACGCATGGGACGTGCTTAGCAAATGGTAGCTAGTAGGATCAGTTGTCATTTTCATTGTTATTGTGATCACCATGAGCCCTCAGACACAGCTGTATTAAGCAACATGCTTTTAAATTCAAACATGTTCCTACACACACACACACACACACACACACACACACACACACACACACACACAC
>CAJQZJ010032322.1:2391186-2439613 GCA_907164525.1 Lophiomys imhausi | reverse complement strand
CACACACACACACACACACACACACACACACACACACACACACACACCTTTCCTGCCAACACCTGTCACGGTGGCCCCTCCTTTGATCTGTTTTGGCCAAAGGTGAAAACACCCCCTTGGGAGTATATAAACAGAGAAGGAAAAGAAAGAAAGAAAGAAGGAAGAAGGAGGGAAGAGGAAGGAAGAAAAGCAAGAATTGCTTATGCAAGCAAATTCACCAGCTGGTGACCAAAGACCCAAGTGTTTGTTCACTCTCAGCCTCCTGGGTGCATCATGTAACCCAGCCACCCAGCCTCCACCTGCAAAGCCTGTCTATACCTGCTTCTACACAACCCCAGGTCCACAAGCCTTGTTGGTCCATCACAGGGGATCCTCCACAGGCACTTAGAAACCCTCCTTATAAGATTCTTGGCCAACAGATCTATTTCCCACTCAGCTCTTCTCTCCTTGAGATATGGTGGAAATCAGAGGGCGTCTCCAAAGGTGACTGACTGTAAACCTCCCAACTCTTGCCAGCTGCTCCCACTGAGTCTGAATCTTGCAACTCCTAGGTAACCACGTGAGTAGTGAATGAAAGAAAGGAAGCCACTACCCAAGTTATGGAATCTTCCAACTCTTCCACTCTAGCTCCACTTAAAACAAAAACAAAACAAAAACAAAAAACAAAACAAAACAAAAATTCCTCTACGTAGAACCCTCCAGTTTCTGAACAAAATTGTTGTCCAAGTTCATCTCCACCCAACATTGCCCAAAGGACATTTCCCTACTGAGGGTCCCCTAGGCTATGCTGACATGAAGACATCTGATATTCTCAAACAATGGGTACATCTGTGCCCTCAAGTAACCCAGGACAAGGTTCCACTGCCCCCTGCCCCTTCCATGAAATACAGAACACATTCTAAGCTGGGCTGCAGCCTGGGTAGGGCAGACTTCTTGGCCACGGCTTCTGTGCCCCTTTCTGCCCTGACTCTGCTGCTTTTGCATCATGCTGACCTGAGAACTGGCATCACTCTGGAGGTCCACACATGGCCCACCCAGAGCCCAGTTAGACTCTAGTCCTGAGATGGAACAGGAGGCAAGCTTCTAAACACCTCCAGTGGACAGAGGAGGGGAGGCTCAGCAGGCTCAACAGAACCATGGACAGAGAAGCTTTAGATGGATCCAAGCCTGGAGCAGTAAGCTCTCACCCACACCTCATAACGGGGTGACCTCAGTCATATGGCCACTGTGACCCGTGCCTCAGTAGATCAGGCAAGGAACTAAGAGAAGGAAGTAGAGCAAAGTTGCTCCTCCCAAGTTGACCAGTCCAAGTCTGTCGGTCATGCAAGGTTATAATGCAAAGATTTGAAAAATTGGGTCCTGGCCAGCTTCCCTGTGGCCTGGTACATACAGACAAAATCTTGATGTTTGATAGTTATTCTTCAGCGAAGCAGATTCCTCTTCCTGTTCTGCCCTCTAGAAGCCTGCTGGGCTCTCCTAGTTCAATATGATTTGTGGCAAGAATCTACCCCATGATGGCTGGTGGAGCAAATACAAATATCATTCTGGCAGTTCCCCAGTCTTAGCAGGTGAGACGCCCATGGCCCAGGTAGAGAAACGAAACCTGAAAGAAGCTTTTCCTGCATGGGAAGACTGTGGCCAAGAGACTGTACATCTAAATGCCCAGCAGGAACCTAGAAAACAGGCTGACCCAGGTAGCCAGGAGAAACAATCTGCCATTCTAGAAAGTGGCATGTCAGTTTCACTCCCCTGGCAAGCTGTTGCTGTGACCCAGAAATAAAGGGGGACCAGTTGCCAGTGTTGTTATGTCTACTCCAGGCTTGTCCACTGGCTCAGTAGCTAGGTACCAGGCCAGTACTCAGAAAGAGCCTCTTATAATGCTAAGTTGCTGCTTGGACTAGCCAAACACATGGAACCTGCCCAAAAGGATTCCTGGGATGTTCAAACTACCTCACCAACAGGATACAGAACCAGGAGCCTGGACCCATTGTTTGCTGAGGAAGTTGGTGTTTTTCCTGAAATGTGCCCTCCTGTTCTGTTTCACATATGTGGGCTTCAGAAGACAGCACCAAGAAGCCTTCCCAGAAAGGGGAAAGGACTTTGGGCCCTGGAGAATTTCCTGGAGGAAAATGTTCCAGGAAGTTCCAGGAACTGGGAATCTCAGGCTTGGGAGAAATAATGTGTCACCAGCCTCTACAAGGACCTGGCTGAGATGAATATGTGGCAAGGACAGTGGAATAGTTGAATAGTGGACTAATAACTTGCTAATAACATCACCGGACCCTCTGAAAGAGACCTGTGCTCATGTAACCATGGCAACAGCAGACGCCAGCAATCTACTCATTAGTGCCACCCAGTGATAAGGCCTCCCCCTGGGCAAGACCCAGGGACCATGTAGTAGCAAAGTAGCAAATGTAGCAATAAGGGGCCTGGGACCCTGAGGTGGCAGGATCCAAATAATAGGGGCTCAGCCTTCCCTAAGCCTCAGAGAGGGGACAGAGCCAGCTGCCATCAGCTGTCTGGGGTTGGGGAGCCCTGCCCACACCAAGGGTCCCTGTCCTGTGGCCTATGACCATTCACCGCATGATCACAGACACGTCAGAATGGCCTCTCATAGTGCATGCGGTTCTCATTAGCTTATTTTTCTGGAATTTGGGGACTGAACCCCCAGGACCAAACATGCTGGAAACGGTCTGAAAATAAACAACTACTTGAACCCATTAAAATCCAGTTAACTTCGTGTGGCTTTTTGGTTTGGGAATTCTTTGGGCAGGATGTACCTCTAGGACAAAAAAAAAAAAAAAAAAAAACTGTCAGTGTCTCCTCTGCCTCATTGCTACCCTACCACCACCACCACATACATTCACATGTATCTGTTTCCTTCTCCCAAGGACACCAAAACAAGGGAAATAAAACAGATTGTCGCAGTAACTTGGGGCAGCAGTGTCACCAAAAGGCTGCAACCACTGACTCTACCTGGGTAACTTTGTCTGGATGGTCACGCTGCCCTGATGTCTGAACTCAAGAGTGACCCAAGGACCACTCTGATACCCTCTTAAATAAAGTCCCAGGACTAAAATCTACTGCGTGCACACTGCTCCTTACAGGGAGTCTTGGTTTCCTGAGCGACAGACAATCTCATTTCCCCACCACTACCAAAGCAGCAGGACACCAGGAGCCTGAAAATTCAGGCTGTGGAGAGGGGGAAGAGAACAAAGTAACAAGGACCCTCTGGTAATGATGAGGCTGGCACCTCGCAGCACGCTTCAGTGGCAGAAAATTTTGCTCCCGGAAGTAGGAGAGTGATTTCAGAGATGTGCGAATGGGTTATCAGTCACATCTTGTCTCTCAATGTCAGGGCCATTTTGTCTGCAGCTCTCCTGATGTGGAAGGTCAGGTTCAAGGTGACATGTTCCCCACACTACTCCATATTCTTCCCTACTGTC
Source organism: Lophiomys imhausi (assembly GCA_907164525.1). NCBI lineage: Eukaryota > Metazoa > Chordata > Mammalia > Rodentia > Muridae > Lophiomys > Lophiomys imhausi. The sequence goes on along the minus strand of CAJQZJ010032322.1, from coordinate 2,436,167 downwards.
AGGTCCTGGCTCACTACCATGCTCCCCTGCCTTCCTCGGCCATAGCCAACCCTTCTAGGAAACCAGTACACCTCCTTAGTGGTTTATCATCTGAGTTATCTAGCAAACTGTCATTGTGTGTGCACACAGCTCCAAGGATTCAGGGTGTGGGTGGGGGATAGGGGAGGATCAGTTAAAACCCAAAGAGCTGTTTCCACCCAAGGATGTCTGCAAGCCACTTCCTATCTCCATCTGCCTTCCTCAGGACATTTGACCTAACTAACAGGCATGAGGCTATCCTTCCCTTGGTGCAAGCTTTCTGTTTTTCACTGGTCCCAGCCTCCAGGGCACCCTCGGGGCTTTGAATCCTAAAACTTCTCTTGGTATGTGACAGCCTGAAAACCCAGGTGTTCCTCAGACATGCCCCTTCCTGGGTCCACAAAGCTCTGCCCAGCATGTTCTCCTCTCTCCCTAGAGACTCCTGGCTCTTTGGTTACAGCTGTGTCAGACCCGTCTTTCTTCATCCTGATTTCTTGCACCCAGAGTAGAGAGGTTATGGGATGTCCTTGACTGCACCCCGATGGCTAGGCCACACAGCCATGGAGGTGTCATGGTGTCTGGTTAACATGAAGAGGGTAGGGGGTGAGTTGGGAGGAGCTTGCCTGGGCAGGGCTGTCTGTTGGGGACACTCCTGTTTCAGCCTCCTCAGACCCCTGAGCTAGAGTGCCCAGGCCGGGCTTGCTTTCGCTGACAAACCATGGAACAGCTCCTGATTGCAAAGACTGAGGTGTGTATTCAGTCTGAACGTGTGCTTCCCAGGAGAAAAGCATGGAAAGGCCGTATGGTGGCAGGAGACTAACAAGGACACCTGAGCCTGAACCCAGCACACAACAAGTGCTCCTGAAATAGTCCCTGGTGTGAGCACCAGATCTGAGATGGATTTGGGAACCAGCGATGGTGGAAGATGTCTCACATCCTGGCCAGGCAGGATGTGAACGCTTGTGGCCTGGAATGCCATTCCTTCCCATCAGTCCAGAGGTTATAGGCCCTGTTGGCCTGTGCAGGCAGCTGCCTCTCTGTGACTGCCACAAACCACTTGCTGTGTTCTCCAAGTGAAACCCTGGTTCCTTCCCTGGGTTGCTGGGATGGCCTCAGTGGGTACTCACCAGCATCCCTCAGACCAACAGAGTGATTGGCCACTGAGGAGGGTACTCCTCCCTCAGACCCTGACGGAGGCAGAAACATTGGAGGCCACATCTCCATCAACAGTTGTATTTGTCCTACAGACCACATGGCTTCTTCCTCAGGTTCTGGATTCTGAGCTCACATTCATTTTGGGCCAGATACTCCGACCCCAGACCCCGAACAAGAGGGCCAGTTAGGGCTTCCATCCCAAGAATGTCCAATATCTATAGAGACAGGATATGTGTACCACCACCACCAAGAGAGAGGGAGGCTTCAGTCCTCAACAGGTGACCACAAAGATGAAGTCTGCTTTTCCTCGTTTCCCCATTACATCATAGAAAGGCTGTTTGAGTTAAGGGGAGATGGAAGGGTTGGGGACAGGGGGATTTTTAAAAGTAAATCAAAACCTTGGATATCTCTTTCTGCTGTCCATGATCACATCTCATGAAGAATCTGTGCAGGTCAGCATTGAGAGAGACTTCAGAGGAGCACGTGTGTGTGTGTGTTCATCTTGTTTGTTTACTGAGCTGTAATTCATTTGTAATCTGACAAACTTACACAATGATGTCATGCCTACGGAAAAAAAAACCATCAAGATAGAAACAAGTCCATCACCCCAAATGTTCTCTGTGCCCCTTGTAGCTAATCCCTCCCCCATCCCTCTGTTCCTGGCAACTATTGATCTGTTTTCTGACCCCGTGTTTTACCTTTTTTAGAAAGCCACATAAAGGCAATCATACAGTAGATGACCTTTGAGTCTGGCTCCTCTCTCTGGGCTCAGTGCATTCCTGGCCATTTTGCTTCTATATGGAAAGAAACTGAGGCTCAATGTGGGCAAAGCATAGATAAGCTGCGAGATCAAAGCTTAGAGCACGAGCTCCCACTACAACAGAGCACCTCAGGGGCCCGAGCCACGCGTCTTCAGCCACAGGATCCCTGGCCTGCAGCCTGTGGAGAGGGCATGCTTCATTCATCGAATAGAAGCTTCTGGCTTGGAAACACAGAGTAACAAACACCATGGAGTACAGGGTGCTGTCCGGGAGCCAGCGTGGGGGAATGTTTCCCAATAGCAGAGTTACTTTCTCTCTTCATTTTTGGCAGTGGTTCTGGGTTAGTGTAGGCAAATGTGAGAGGAGTACTATTTACCCAGTGACTGGAACTTGGTCAGCTCTGGGTGGGCACACCCTTACCAACAATTCTACAGCTCCCTACACCTTCTCCAAACAGATGAACATGGAATAACAGAGTGATGACAGTAGGCTGGCAGCGAAGGGCTAGCCCAGAGCCCACGAACGGGACAACCAGGTGAAGTGGTAGAAGACCGTAAGAACCAGGCCAAGCAGGGAAGACATCTGATGATCTCTCACAGATCACAGAATCCAGAGGTTCCAAATAATAGCTTTGTTTTTGTAGCTGCATCGTGAACTCACAAACTTAACTATATTCCATGCCTTGAGACCTTTCACAGTTATTAGCCTTTTTTTGAGGTCCTGTATTGGACTAGGGAGAGCTTGAGCCCTGTAGACAGGACCTTGGCAGTTTTCAAGGTCTTTGTAGCTTCCTGATGTGACAACATAACTTAGAATCCTCATCATGTATAATCACACGTCAGGGAGAATCCATATAGGTCACTACTAAGAGAGACCTCAAAGGTGTTTTGTTTAAGGTGTGTGTGTCCATCCTGTCCTGCACCAAAATCTCAAGTGAATGAAAATCTTTGAGGCTGGGAAATGAATAAAAGTGGATAAAAGTACAAGCCTGATGCTCTGAGTTCGGATCCCTAGAACCAATGTAAGAGCTGGACGGGGCAGCACAGTGTCCACAAACCCAGCACGTCCCTATGGAGCAATGGGAGGCAGAGACAGGAAGCATCCCTGTCTCACACAAGATGGAAAGGTAAAGGCTGGTACCAAGTGTCATCCTGTGATCTCCCCACACACCCCTGTGGCTCACCTCTGCCTGCACTCCCTTCCCTGCACACACACACACACACACACACACACACACACACACTCACATGTGAGCACTAAAGTCACAGGGCCCCCTGGTAGAACTGGCCTGAACAGGCTGAGACTTCCAGGCCTCCAGAATATTAGACTCGAACATCTCTTCCACAGGCAACTAGCTCAGAGCCTGCATACTACAAAATGGAAAACAGGCTGCGTGGCTTACACAAGGTTACACAAGGCAGGGCAAGGCATAGATTGACTTGACATAGAAACGATACTCCCTGATTCCCAGGTTTTAAGTCCTCCCTGGGTCCATGTTGTCAGGCTTTCCTTTCTAGCCACATTCCAGTCTCCCTTAGAGTACATCCTTCCAGGTGTACAAAGAAAGTAGAAAGACACTCGTTTCGAAACACATGACCTAGAAATAAGCATTCAACACAGTACAATAATATTTGTATGAGGACATATCTAAGGAAGAGAGCTGAGGATCTAGAAACAAACTCACACATGCATAGAAGTCAACTTTTGCCAGTTCACTGGAACAGTTCAGTGGGACAAATGATGGCCTTTACAACAAATGGTGCCAGGAAAATCAAATGAAATAGAAGCAGAGGAGTGACCCCGGGTCCCCAGCTTACACCATAGTTAGAAATCAGCTTAAACAGATCAAAAGGTTCAGCTGGGAAACTCTTAGAACAATGATGTAGACCTACGTGACCCGTGAATTAGTCAGTAATGTCTTAGCTATGACCCCCAGACACAAAGAACTAAAGAGAAAAAAAAATACAAACAACAAAGAAACTGGACTTCATCAAAATTACAAGCTGTTTTGCTTCTAAGGACACGGTCAGTGAAAATGAAAAGACTTTCCCCAGACTGGGGTGCAATTTGACAATCACGCAACTGACAGAAACATCCAAGATAGAAATAAAACTCTTGAAAGTCAGTAGTAAAAGATAAAGTGTACAGTTGGAAGATGGGCAGAACTGCTAGGGGAAGTTCTCCAGAGAAGACATCCAAATGGACAAGAGGCACAGAAAAGATCCCCAACACCGTGAGCCACGGGGGAGGTGCAAATGGAAACCAGAATGAAATACAGCTTCACACCCGCTAGGCTAGCAATATCAAAGGAGACAGATAACAGGTGTCTGTAGGGAAATAGAAACTCTCCTGCCATACAAAGATGCAGAACGGTGGGATATAAACGGTATATAAAAGGCTGAATCACCTTTGGGAAAATTCTGACAATTTCTTAAAATTTTAAGTCTTGAGTTAATACATCTGTTATATCTATAAGATGGAATATTATTTGGCAGTGTAAATACAAGGAAGAACTAGTATGTGACACAATACAGATCAACCTGGGAACATGGTGCTAAGTGGAAGAAGCTGGACACGGAAGTTTATTCTGTATGGTTCCAGCCACATAGAATGTCCAGAGGAGACAAATCTGAAGAGACAGAACATAGGTTAATTGGTGTCCAGGAATGAGGAGGTTTGAAAACAGATAATCATTGCTAAGGGATATAGAGTTTCTTTGGGGGAGTGGTGAAAGTGTTGTAAAGTTGACTGCAGTGGAATCTGCACAGCTCTGTAGACAGACTTGAAAGCACTGGTGTGTGTTTTAAGTGAGTGGATTATGTGGTGAGTTGTGTGCCTGAAAAGCTATTAGAAAAAAATGAAAGAAAGGACAAAGAGAGGAAGGATAAGGAGAGAGAGAGCTATAAACTAGAAGAAATCCAATCCTATTATTCTAAGTCATCAGGAACAGGGATGGTCAGTAAGGAGTGGCATAAGGTATCCACAGAGGACTCTGAAACCCGACTCAGTGCTAAAGACAGTGTCAGAAGGTACCAGGTCATCCCAGAGTGAGTGATCTGTTTCTGCTGACTTGACCTGCTCTGGAAATTAAAGCCCTTACACCCTCTTAAGGAAATAACATAGATGGATTCATGATCTTGAGTTAAAAATGCATCCAACATCCTCTTGTATCCAGCATGAGCCATGCTTCCCAAGGCTGTGAGCCCCAGAACAATTGGGTTGTGAGCAGGGACATCCAGACGGGAGTCAGAAGACTCCGTCCTAACCTTGGGCCAGCAATATTGCTGGATAAGCCTTGTATACTTAGGCTGCTGAGAAGGCAGATCCCATGGGTGACATGAGCCCCAACAAACCAGGAGGTTTGAGGGGGACTCAAGAAACCCCCGTCTTTGGTAAGCATTCATGGGTGACTGGTGCCTAGGAAGGTAGGTGGCACTGGACACAATGCTGCCTAAGTTCTTTGTGCCTGGGAAATACCTGACTCTGAGAAGGTGAGGAGCCCAGAGCTATGCCTCTTCTCTACCTCTTCCCCAACCTGCCTGGAATAAACAAAAGCTTGGTCTGTGGGCTGTGGTCTTATGGATCCAGAATCTCTCTAAACTAGCTCCCAGCCTTCTCCCCACCCCAACTGGCCCTCTCCACCTACTGCCTTTACAGAAGCAAGAACTGTAGAAACCAGTCCTGTGCTCCACTCCTGAGAGGAAGTCCTTCATTTAAGGGTTAAAGCAGCTGTATAAACACACACACACACACACACACACACACACACACACACACACGACTGAGCTGTGTGCCTATCTGTTAAGTTAAATGCTCCTATTCATGCAAGACTTTGCCAAGGTGAACTCACTGAGCCTTCAGATAAATGCATCAAGTCAAAGACAAAGGAAAACCCTAGGTTCAACCCAAGAGATAAATTACAAATCGGATTAGTGGATCTTCCTCTCGCTCTGCCGTGGAAGAATGCTGTTAGCTATCTAGACATGCCCAGTGGCTTGCAACACCCACACACGAACACACACAACATCCACAACGCCTCTCTCTCTCTTCGGTCAGGCACAGAGCAGAGGTGACCTTGACGTGTCTGTCCTGAGCCTTCAGCAACGAGACCACTGGCTGCCCTCCTAATTCTCAGCTTTGGGCAGAAAAACATGAACTTTCCCTCTGGCTCTCACCCATCATGCCAGCTGGTGAGCCCACAGAACTGCAGCTGCCAGTTCACACAGCGTTCTGTGACATTCTCTGGTCCCTGCTGCCTCCTCCCACATCCCTATTTTCAACCCCCTACCCCTGCTTCCTGCATGACAGACTAGAAATGACCACCTGGCAATTGGCCTTAAAGGAGAAAGGACCAACTGGCAAGGGGCTCTGAGGGAATCTATTCCCAGGAAAACCTTAGGGAGAGGTGAGGTTGGCTTTTTCAGGTGCCCTGACAATGACCTAAGGGGCCCTAGGAAGTTTAAGAATATAATGTATGGGCTAGGGAGATAGCTTAGTGAGCAAAGCACTTGCCTTGCAAGCTTGGGAACCTAAGTTTGATCTTCAGAGTCTGGGGGGAGGGGAGCCAGGCATAATAGTGAAAATGTGTAATCCCAGCACTGGAGAGGCAGAAACAGGAGGACCGTTGAAGCGCTCGGGCCAACCAGCTAGCTTATTTGGTAAACTTCAGGCCAATGAGACAGACACCCTGTCACCAAAAACAAGGCAGATGGTGGCTGAGAAATGACACCCAAGGCTATCTTCTGAGCATGCACACATGGACACACATATGTTCCCCTGTACTCCCTCCTCCCCACACACACACATGAAGAATGCAATGCTTATCAAGATTGGCCAGGGGACAGGTGTTGTATTTGCAGAGTTGAGTAAAAATAGCTCTTGTCCTCAAAGACCTTCTAGTCAAAGGCATCAGTGTGTAGCCAACCTCTGGTGACTCAAGCCAGAGACATGCATACAAATAAAACACACACTGGACAGAAGATATGAAGAACAGGCCGCATGAAAATACCTGGCCATTAAGCAGAGTAGATGGGCCATGCGATGGAAGAACGAACAGTGTGCGGAACTAGAGTGGACTTGGAGTTTGTCAGTCTGGGACCATTAAGAGACACCACTGTGGTGCCTTGATTCAGAAGAAGGATTGGCAGCAAGGGCACAGAGAGGAACAAGTTTGCAAGAGGCTGTGGGAGAATGTGAAGCCCTGTGGCAACTCTGTGAGTCAGGCTTGGATAGGGAGCATGGGGGCTGAAGATTTCAGAGAAATCAGATAGGGGGAGGCACTGTGTAGAGGCAGTATTCTAAAAACCTGTCCTCAGAGGTAAGAATGGGAGTGGAGGACCAGAGGCGATAGGTCTCTGCGGAAGGGCAGAGGGTGAAGTGGTGGGAGGGAGTGTTCAGAAAGCATACTTCAGAGTTCATTTTCTCAGGGGCCAGCAGTTTTGAAGAACCCAGGTGTGACCATTGGGGTGGCTGCACTGGACAGGAACAGGCAGGTGGAAGTGGAGGAGGGGAGGTCTTCGGATGCTGGAGATGCTTCTGGGGGCATATTGGGGTCCCTGAGATTGACAGCAGTGGGAGTGAAGGAAGACAGAGGAAGTCAGACATGATGGTCCTTGTCCAGGGGATTATAAAGTGAGGTGTGAGGGCCAGAAGTGAGTGCACTGAAGATGAGGATGGACTCTACAGACAGTGTTCCTTCAAGAGACAGACTATCCCCAGACAGAACCCACAAGCTGAAAGCAATGAAGACACAGAGAGAATGTATGCTTCAAGCATCACCCAGATTTCCCTGAGGTACCTCCAGATCGAACCTTTCTCCACCACCCTAAACTCCAGGAAATAAAGGCTAAGCCCATGTGGACGTAAGTACCATGTGCTGTTAGGAAGCTCCAGCAGCCTAGATAGATGGACTCCTGCCTCTCATCTCCTCTGGCATCCCACAGAGCCTTCCCACTCCTCTCTGGGAACAGCTAAGACATTTAGAGGCTGCCACCCGAGCTTCAAGGGCCTCCCATGGAACTGCCTCATTAGTGGACTGATCTGGTGATCCTGTGTGTTTGATTTGCAGTCACTCAGCTCCCCCATGGAGTTCAAGGTGAACCACTTCACACTACATTTCAGTCGCTGGGAACACAATTAAGGAAAAGCTCTCCCTACCTTCCTTTCCTCCTAAGGAGCACAAATCCTACCCTCTGTATTCTCCGTTTGGAGTATGTCCTCCAGATCTTAGAAGACCAATTTAGTATTGTCTATGGGTTCACATAAGCGCAGGCATGCTACATGGAAATATTCCTCCACCAATCCCCCACCCCTGCAGACCTACAGAGTTCTGAAGAATAAACAATATTCTATTGCTCTCCCCCAAAGCAGTGTGTGCAGAGTCCTTACTCAATAACATCGCCTTTAGTCTATAATGATAACAAACAATGACAGTTTGGAGCAAAGGGACCCAGGTCTCCAACACAATAATGCCATTCCTTTAATGTGCTGTTGGCAGGAGACAGATCAGACTCAGCTGTAATCTCATAAAAACTCTTTTGGTTCCAGGAGCCATCAGCCCTTTTGTTTGTCTTAGCTGTTTGGAACAGAACTATTAGAGTGGGGGCAACGAAATGAGCATCTGTTATAACATTGTTTGGGATATAGACATGAGAGACATGTCCTTCTACACTGTAGTCCCATGATGCAGGCAGAGTTGAGCTCGGAGGCTATTCCTCTCTGTCTGCCAGGTCAGTGCTGGATCCACTTAACCTCTCTGAGTTCCGAAGAGCCTCTAAGCTGCTTCCCTCCATGATCTGAGAAGAGTGGATCTATATGTTAGTGCTCTGGATATTCGTAATGAAGTGAGTATGATAGCTCCAGTATAACCCACATTTCCCTCAGAGGTACCTCCAGGTTGAACCTTTCTCCACCATTTGTATTTCCCCACGTGTCTTGAAGAAGTCCCTTCCCCATCAGAGGAAGCCACTTCCCACGTCCTCAGGCTACTTCTTTCCAATGTGACAGGCCAGATAAGCAGAGCTCTAACCAGAGCCGTGAGTCCTGTTGACACAGGGACTCACGGCTCTGGGCGAGCACAACACTTTTCACCACACCCATCGAAGGCAAGATCCCCGGGCAGGCAAAACACAGAGGCTGCAGGGATGGCCTGAGGTGAGTTCAGCCTAGCAGCCTCTGCCCTCCCTTCTGGGAACGGGGTCCTCGGCCACTGAAATGCTCCCTTCCGTGCAGCAGGTGACTGACATAAACTGGCTTTTCTCTGCCTGGGTTCTGATTTGGCTCATTTGTTTCTCTCTCTGAGCAAGAACACGAACAGCCAAACTACCTGCTCGGGCTGTTAGAGATCCACTTCCCCCATTTGAAAGGTCCTTGCTTTACTCACTGGAGAAAGGAAATGCTCACAATACCTTCCCTGGGCTTCACACAACCTTGACCATCCATCCTTACCATACTATCTCCCTTCTTGTGACATGTTTCCCTCAGTGACTCCTAACACAGAGGCCTGAGAGTCAGTCAGTCCCTAACCTCCCTCCTTCAGCCTCCACACTCAAGCTGACAGCAAACCCAACATTTGCTCCATTCTTTCCTACTTCATCTGCCTTAGCTGAGCTCTAAACCTTTGACTTATCCCCTGTAACACCTGTCTCTGGGCGAAAACCTTCAGCACCAACAAGGTATACTCAGTTCCTACTTATAACAGCTCGGTGGCTCCTTCTGTTTTTGTTCGATTCTGAAAACATCCATTCGGCACCCACAATGCACTGGGTACTGGGCTACTGTTGGGAGTCCAGAGATGAACGAGTAGGCATTGTCTGTCATTCGGGTCACTGAGAGACAGACTCACAAAGGAACCAGGCTTCATAGGGAAAGAGCGAATGTGAAAGGAGCTATAAAGCATTTGAAATCCTGGGGTCCCAGAGTTGGGAAATCCAGGCTTGGAGTACTGGAAGAGAGGCTCATCGGCTAAGTAGTCATTTGTCAAGTGGACGGCTTGGCTTAGGCAAACCTGTGGAAATGTGATCATCATGACATTCGGGGCGTAAGTTTAAAGTGTGGTACAGGAACTTGGAGAAAACCAGGTTGAACTCCTTAAGAAAAAAAATCCAAGCTTATGTGTACCTACCTGATTCCGCCTGTGCTCCTGCCACACTTCCAACAACCCCTTCCATCTCTTCCCAAGTCCAAAGTGCCCCCCTCGCTCCCCCTGACTAGGTTCTTTATCACTGGCTCACCCCACCCCCTGAATAACTGGAGACCTTAGGGTGACCACCAAAGGAATAAGAAGACGCTCCCAGAGAGCTACACAGAGATCCCTGAGCTAGTAGGGACCATAAGCTGGTCCTCATGGCCCCATTCATTGTTCTAATGTCCCATATGTGCCACCATTCAGAAAAAGGTCACCAAATGAGGCTAGAACGCAGCACCCAGTCCTGTCTACTGTCAGATGGGAAGCCAGGCCTCTACATAATAAACATTGCTTGGAATGCACACCTCTTCCTCAGAGCCTTCTGAGGGGTGTGGGAAGAGCAAAAGAGGAGGAAACCTCCAGCCTTGTTGCCCAGAGACACTATAGGAGAGCTTGGGCACTAATTGTTGTTATTGTTGCTGCCGCCGCTGCTGTTGTTGTGTGTGAGTGTGTGTGTGGGTGTGTGTGTGTGTGTGGTGTGGTGTGGGTGTGTAGGCCTAAGGCTAACATTAGTTTTCCTCATGGCTCTCCACCTTAGTCATTGAAGCAGGTAGGATTGCTCACTAGAGGTCACCAACTGTGCTAGTCTGGCTAGCCAACTTGCCCCAGGGATCCCTTGTCTCTACCTCCTCATCCTATGGTTTCAGGCAGGCTGCCATGCTCGCCTAGCATTTACATGAATGTTGGGGATCTGAACTTCCACACTCATGTTTGCATGGCAAGCACTTTACCCACTGAGCCATCTCTTCAGCCCCTAGGCACTGCTTTGTGATGGGCCAGTCTCTAGTGACATCTCTCCTGGGGATGAGGCCTTAGGATTGTGACCTGTAGTAACAATACCCAGTCCCACTGAATGTCATGGACACTTGTGCCTTCAGATGCTGGTTTCTGGGCACTAAACCAAATGACTAGGAAATTAGTAGTGGGCATCAAAGCTCTTTGGATGGATAGGATTTGGTTTCTGTAAGTCACAAACAGTAATGGGGCTCTTCAGACACTATATGCCACATAAATATGGTCTGCAGCCATCAGGGTGGGGTAATAAAGGAGACTGGAGCCTAAGCTGAGCCATGGAGACAGGCTGGTATCTAGACAACAAGAAAGGGGAGGGAACACATACAGGGGACTATCATCAGCCAAGTCCTGAGACAGGACAATGTGCCCCTTGGAGTTGGAATGTTTTCCTTCTCACCCATCATGGCCCCCCGCTGCAAAACAAAACAAAACAAAACAAAATCCTCCCACAGCATCTAACCGGTTACCCAGCCTCCTAACCAGAAGCTGTCGAGGCAAATGGCAAGAGCTGAATTAAAGGGCAACCTGACAGACACAAATGCTTCCCTGAGAGCGACAGCTCTCTCCAAGCAGCCAGCTCCTAAATCTCAAAATGGCCCTTTCTCTCGGCTCAGAAGACCACCGTTCATTCTGACCTTGTATCTCAGCAAAAATATCATCCCTAGTCAGGGTGGTAGCTTTGCCCTCCAGGATGAAAGCAATCAGCCTCCATCCTCAGCATCCATATTCATATGAACTGTTTATGCTCTGACCTGTAGCCCTTGAGTGGGATGTCAGCCTGGGAGCCGAGGCTGATGGTCCCCAGAAGGGCACTTCAGGAATGAGCCCACAGCCATCTGCCTCTCCTTGCAGTAGCTCAGGCCTGGGAAGAATGCACAGCTGTTGTCGTCGCCTTCCTGGGGAAGCATGAAATAGGACAAGGAGGAAGGGAGGGAGGCGGTGGCTTTCAGAGTCAAGGCTGCTCCTGAGAGTGTCTGAAGGTTATTAGTGTGGCTGTAACCAGGCTATTAGCCAAATGCAGGTGGAGAATGAAGTGGCTTTGAAAATGCTTTTCAGAGAGAGCAGAGCCAGCATTGGAACAATCTCTACATACGATCTCTTTCAAGTGGCTCTTTGGCTCCCTACCTGATCAGGATGGGGCCCAGATACCCAGAACACACTCAGAACCATCCACTATCCCAGTCCTAATGACAGCAAGGCCTGGTGTAAGTGGGTGCAGGCCATGAGTCCCCTTCTTAGATGCCTGGTCAGAGTCTGCAGGCCCTGGGAGGCCAAGCAGCTCAGAGACACTTGTCCTTTTCCTTGCAGGCAAGTGGCTTCAGTCTTCCCTGAGTGGACAGTGTCCAATGTCCAGTGCATGCCCAAGAGGGTATCTTGTCCCTTTCATGTTTTCCCAGGTGGCTCAAAAAGAATCTCATTTCTTTGGACAGGTTCTTAAGGAGAGGGCGGTGGCACTTGGTGGACACAGACCTTCTTCCCACACTACAGAAAGAGGAAGGGACATTCTCACCTGCTTCCTCATGGAGACCTTTATCTCAGTTCTTAGTGCCACAACCATCTATTTCCCCAAGGCCAAGGCTTTAACATCATATTTTCCCTTAGCCCCTCTATATCAGACCAGCTGCAAATTCTTTTTATATGTCTTTAATCTCAATTTTTTTTCTCCTTTTCTCCAGCTCTTACCATATTGTCACAAGTTGTATGAACTGTGACGTCTCTTCAACCCATTGACCACACTGCAGCCACAGTCGCCTTTCCAATATTTTGCATCTGCTCCTGTAAGGCCTCTGGTCAATTCTTCCCAGCTCTTGCTGTCCTCAGAATTCTTTCATCACTAGTTGCCATTATTAGGAACACTTTCGGTGCTCCTTTCTGTTAGAGAAAATCCCGCTCCTCTGCCAGAACTCGGCTTCAGAAATCTTTTCCCCATGCTTCGGGTAAAGGTCCCAAATGGAATACCTTAAGTCCAGAGCTTCTCCTTTAATTTTGTCTGATACATTCCACTCTTGATATATTCTGACTCTTGGTTTTGGGAGTCTCATCTGGATATAGCATGTAGTATAACCCAACTACAGAGCGAATGGTTTTTGTGGATCTACTGTAATGGTTAAAAGTATAATCACAGCCCCCAACCTGCGTCCTTCCTTTCCATGGTGTCAACTTGACTGCATCAGATAAATGCCTCGTTAGGAGAAAGCATAATTCCTGGGCAAGCCTATGAGACTGTTTCCTAAAGAGACTGGCATTTGAATCAATGGCTCATTAAGAAAGACTCATCTACAGCTAATGTGAGTGCACAGTAGCCAATCGGTTGAAGGCCCAGATAGGGCCAAAGACAAAGGAGAAGCAAATCCATTCTCTCTTTCTCTCATTAGGCTGCCATGCCTTTCTCCTGTCCTTGAATATCAGAGTTCTATGTTCTCATGCCTCTGGACTCTGGAACTTAAACCAGTTCCCAGCATCCTTAGCCCTTCATCTTCAGAATGAGACATACACCATCAACTCCATTAGTTCTTGGGCACTCAGGCTTGACTGTGCCATACTACCATGGCTTCTGTGGTTTTCAGCTTGCAATGGCATATCAGGGAGTAAGATTTCACAGTGGTGTGTGCCAGTACCCTACTATCCCGCATCTTCTATTTATCTATCTATCTATCTATCTATCTATCTATCTATCTATCTATCCATCCATCCATCAACTGATCAATCCCATTGGTTCTGTGTCTCTAGAGAACTCTGGCTGATAATTATAATAACAGTATGTGTTTTTCATTATTGGATAGAAATCAAAGAACCTTTGATTTGTCCACTTTCTCCAAGGTGGATGGACAGGAATGAGGCTAGAGCTGATATTTGAAGGTTGCAAGAAAAAGTGAAGTGGGGTCATTTAAATTTAAATTTCAATCCAAATCACAAAATGAAAACTACTTCTCCCTGGCTTAGCTTTTTTCTTGGGCCAATCTTTCTGCCAATCCTCTTGGACACTCTCAGACCTCCCCTGGTCTCTTTCATAAGTTGGCAGGTGTGTTTGAGTCAATGCTGGCAAAGTGTCACACAGGTGGCCACCCATATGGTGCCAGTTTGGAACTGACTCCTGGAAAAATTTCTACAGCCCACTCAGCCATGAAGGATACCTGCAAGCTTCCTGTACAGGGTCTAGAGATGACTACTCATAAGGGACACGGGTGGGAAGCAGGTGCTTCCCATAAATAGACCACCCTCTGTTAATCACCGCCAATCAAGCCAGTGGTGCAGGAGAAAACAAAATGAGAAAGTATCATCCTCCAAAATGTGAAATGAGCTGGTAGCTGAGGTGCCAGGGGATGCGTGTGGGTTCTCACAACACACATGATCAAATTTCAGGCAGGCTTTGCATGCTGGAAACTCAGCGAGGGAGGGATACAAAGACTTCAGGTTTAATTCCAGTTGATTCAGTATCTAGAGGTGTTTAATATAATAAATTCAATCTAATAAGAGTCCACAGTGGCCAAAAAGCAGATTCACTAAGGCAGTTTTTCTGTTTATTGAACCCCTAATGTGTACCAGGCACCACACTGAGTGCTAGAGACAAAATGGTGAACAATGTTCACAAAATCCTCCTTTTGGAAACTACCATTCCAGTTGAAGGAAGACAGAGAGAGACAAACAAATACAAGATGTTAGAGAATCACAACTGTTTATTCAGTAAAGTTAAAATGGTTGGGTAATAGAGAGACGTTGGAGAGCCACTCTGGCTGGATCAAGATGTTCAAAGGAGTTCTCTCTGAAAAGCTGAAACTTGAAATGTAAAGATAAGCTGAGTGGGAATGACAAACCAGCAACCTACTGGAGGATTGAGAGAACAGCTACTGCAAAGGGCCAACAGGAGACGAGCACGTTGCTGCTCAAAGATAGTTAGGAAAGCAGCATCCTGAGATTCTACAAGTGTGAAACCATAGCCAGCAGGACTGGGATCCACAACCGTGTGTTGACGACATTACCACCTATGACTGAGAGAGCCTAGGGAAGGCGGGGACTGATGTGACTAGCTTCACAATATTTACCAGTGGGATACTCAAGGGATTTTCACGAGGGCTAGGCTTGCAACTGGACCCCAGAGGAGTCTAGTCAAGGTTGAAAATGAAGCAGGCAGAGGCGAGACTGGAACTGAAGTATGCCTGGATGATGGGGTGGAACCATGACCAGGTTAGGAGTATAGGTACAGAGGGAGAGGGGCTGGGATAACCCAGTGTACCCAGGATACAGTCAGGAGTTACATGTGAAGCCAAAGTTCTAAGACTCAAAGAAACCCAAGGATCATGGCATTTTAATTTTTTCAAGAAACATGGAATAATCTTTTTATTGGAATAAGGCCAATTCAAGATTCCCAACCAAACCTAGAACACTAATAACTTAATCTACTCATTTTTATAATATTTTATTTATTCTTTCATATTCACACATATATATATAGTGTATCTCAATCATATCTATGCCTTGACCCTTCCCAAATTCTCCTAGACCCCTCTCAACACACTCCCTCCCATCTGCAGGTCATATTTTTAAAAAGGTAATAACTCACTGGCTATCTAGCATCCAGTTGGTATTGCCTCCACATGCATGGTATAGCACCAACCACCCAAGCATGGGCAGCCTACCAGCAGCCACATCCCCAAAGAAAAACAATCCCACATCATCCCTAGCCGCCATGAACTTCCAATAGTTCTTCATTTTGGACTGGGGCCTCATGACCTCCTCTCCCATCCAGACTGAATGTCAACTGGCTTGATCTTATGCAGATAGCTATGGCTGCCATGACCTCATGAGTACAGCAGCCAGAAGGCAGCATTTCCTACCCTCATTCACATCCTCATTCTTTTACACTTTCTTTTGAACTCTAGTCTCAATTTTCTAATATCTCAGGTCACGTACACTCAGTATTCCAGCTATGATCTCTGTGCCCATCCACTCCATCTGTGTTTCATATGTGAGCGTGTGACACCACCACCTGTGTTCTCAGAGGCCAGGAGAGTGGCAATTACAGGCATGAGTTCTTTGGGAAACACTTTGGGATGGAGGTGGTCATGGGAGAGGTATTAGAAGGTGCCCTGGAAGAGCCACATACACACCTATGTATGGGAAGGAAAAGGAAATTTTGGAATAAGAAGGATGCTTAGCTGCTATTAGGACTCAATAATGACCTGAACCAACCACACCCAGACTTTCAACTCAGGAAAAGCCCTTCAGAATTGAAGTGAGGGACCTAATAAACAACTAGTACAACCAGATATTGACAAACTACGAGATCCAACCTGTCTAGAACAGCTGCATGGATTCGGACAAGGTAATATCTCTAGGCAAGGATAATTCTCCCAGGAACTAAGGAAATGAGTCCTTCATCATTGAGGGGTGGCACAACACATCCATTCAAATGTTGTCACCCTCTTCTCCCTTTGTCTTAGCATGCTCATCCCATGAAGGCTGAGTCCTGGGCATCTAACTTTTGTATATCTCTTCCATGCATCCTGTCACTCTACCACAAGTTCAGAACTCAGTCCTACTCCTCTAGAGTGATGAACCCAACCCTTATCTGAAATTCTGAATGTACACTGCTTCCCTAGGCACAAAGCTAGTTTAACTATTTTTTCCTATACATTTCATTTTTTGTATGTTAGGGGTTGTAAAATTATGTTTTATCATAATTTTTTGCTTCAGTGACTCTAGGACAAATTAAGACTCCTAAACTCGGATTCCAGAGTTTTATCAGAGAGGTAAGGTGGGGGATGTGTTCATTTGAACAAGGTTTTCAACATACTGGCCTTGGCCTCCTCTACAATCCATAAAAAAACTGCCTTTCTGGTACATAACATGAACACATGGTTGCTCAAAACTCATCAGTGGCTGTGTTCAGAAGACAATTAGAATCCCCCTTCTGATGGAACCTGAATTTCAGATCATAGCATCCAGACCCTTCATGAATGGCCCATTATGACTCCTGTCTCCCAACTGCCATCTCTAGACTCCACTTAGTCTCTTTCTGTCACTTAATATTCCTCAAATCTTTGGAATGTGGCTCTTCAGTCAAAAAAGCCCCCTCCATCTTCATCCAATTTGAGCTGTAGGGCTCAATGCAGCTTCCTGAAATAATGTCCCCCAACAAAAGCCAGCCAGATATGTTGGGTTTATTCAGGACACCTTGGACTTTAGCTCCTTCACAGTAGACTAGTGCCTCCTCCCTTCTCTGTAAGACAAAGACCCTTGAGCACAGAAACGGCCAATAATGTACCATTCACTGCAAAGGGAATGGGAAATACAATGAAGACAAAGATACAAGGAAGGGGGACATTTTTGACTAGCCAGAGATGGCAGCTCCAAGTCAGGTGTCCAGGGGACACCTCCAGGACTTGGAGAGAACCCAACTAGAACAGTGACCACACCAGAACAACAAGGCTCTGCTTGTGATCTCAGGTTCAACTCCCAGGAATACTGACCACAGGAGTGTACATGGGTGACAATGTAAGATGCTACCTGGAACCCCATAAGTTGGCTCCCACTCATGGGTACCTATGAGACACCCTTCTAGGAGTTTCCAGAAGTACTTGGTGAGGGACTTATTTGTGAACTCCTATATGAGATTATTTGGGCACTATAAATATTGAATGTAAAACAGTCTCTCATTTGTTCATACATGGGCATGCCCTAGGGGTTTTCAGAAGGACTTGGGAGGGACTATTAATTATGAGCTCATGAGGAACATTGCTGGGGATCTCTCTGTGTGAGGACATATAATGAGAGCATGTGGGGTACTTCTGGGGTTAAACTATTTGAGGATCCATGTGCAAGACCTGGATATTCTACATGATTAGTTAGAGGCAAGATTCAATGAAATTTGGGAATTACATGTTTAAGACCTTTTACCAAAGGCCTGGGTCATTCATTTTTGTTCTTTGGTTTGGTATAATCTGTTTGCTATGTTAGGGATGAATCCAGGGCCTTACACATGCTAATCAAGAGTTCTCCCACTGAGCTGTGCCCCAATCCAAGCCTAGAGGCATTTGCACACTCATTTGATTACTAAGAACAATACCCCTTTATTCTTATATTTTTGGTTGTGAGCCTAGCCTTTAATAGCTGAGCCATCTCTCCAGCCCCACATCTTTACCCCTTTATTCTTGAATGGCAAATGTTTTATTTGGGTCTGATAATTCTTCCTCTTTTTGTTGTTGTTGTTGTTGTTAGACAAGGTCTCATTATGTAGCTCCGGCTGCCCTTGAACTCAATCTCCTCTGTCCCAGCTTCCCATGTGTTAGGACTATAGGCACGCACTACCAACGCCCCTGCCATGGTTCTGACAATTCTTTTGTTGACGTTATCAACAGAATGTTCTGGCCTGAGATCCATTCTGATCCAGTCTGGAGACTTCGCCCATCACTGTGACACTGATTAGGACAACAAAATGATAAGTGAATTCTCAGAAGTCAAACTTCTGTTCCTTTTTTTTTTTTTTTTAGAAATCCCTTCCTTGTTTGTCTTCTGACTGCAGAAAGAAATGAGACTTTCACAGGCTGGTGAAGAAATAAGTGTTCAGGATTGCTGAATTAACAGTTATCTGCAGGAGTCCTGGGCTGGCCCTGACCAGCAAGGTTCCTTCCACCTAATTCCAATGTCAAATACTTCCAAACCTGTTGCAACATCCTTGCTGAGCTTGGGAGCATTTGGGACAAAAGAAAAATAAACAATTCATAGAAGAAAAAGAAATGACTACTGAACACTTGGAAGGATGTCCAAGTGCACTAATAATTTATGAAATGCAGTTTAAAAGCAACCACCATCTCCACCCATTAAAGAAACATCATTAAAAAAAAAAAGAAAGAAAGAAAAATACTAACACTAGCCAATAGTGTGACAGAGTTTTTACCTGTTGACAGTGACATTTAAAAATAATACAAACTTACTAGGAAGCAGCTGGGTAATAGTATCCAAAGATGACCGTGTCCTGCACCCTTTGATGATGTATTTCACTTCTTAGAACATATCCTAAAGAATACATCAGATTCTTGTGAGAAAGCAAGTGTTAAACTGCTGTCAGGGTAACCAGGAAACAGAAACAGAAGAACTGATCATTTAAAAGCAGAACTACAGGCCAGAGAGATGACTCAGTGGCTAAGAGCATTTGCTGTTCTTTCAAAGGACCTGAGTTTGGTGCCCAGCACCCACATAGGGCTGCTTGCAACCACCTGGGACTCCAGCTCCAGAGGATCTCATGCCATCTTCTAACCTCAGTGGGCATCTGTGTGCACAGACACAGACACACACAGACAGACACACAGACACAAATAAATAAAAATAGATGGAAGAGTCCACTCCCATAGTCCCCCTGTGCTATGAAATTATCAAATTGAAAAGAAAAATTTCCAAAGATAAATACATGAAACAGCCACATAAAAACACCTATAAATATCTAGTACAATGACTCGAGAAGGGGAGACTTGTACTTGGCATCTTATTGTAAATTTTCAGAATACTATATATGAAGGATGAAACTGTAGACGTTTCCAGTGGAAGTAAAGTAAGTCCTCCACTAATGAAACAAAATCAAGCTGATCTCCAGTTTCTCCTAAGTAATGTTGGTGATGGTGATTTCAGTCCTCTGAGAGTAAATTATCCAAACCTGTAATTCTATACCTGATAAAAGAATTGATCATGTGTTATGGTGGAATGTGCAAGAATTCAAAAAAAAAAAAAAACCTTTACCCTTTCATGCTGAGTCATTGGAAAGTACTTGTATGCTGCACCCAAACAGAAACCAAAGAGGGGAAAAAAACATGGAATCCCTGAAGAAGGGAGGCAAACCAAAAGAAAGAATGAGAAGATCCAAGCAAGTGTTGTGCAATATGACATCTAGATCGGGGTAAGGCGCTGGAGCAAAGGAAGTCTCTGGAAAATATTTTTTTAAACTTCTCCTACCTGATTGGGTGGAAAGGATGGAGTGATATAGAAATTTTGGTAAAGGAAAAGAAAGCAGAGTATGGAAACCCAATCAAAAGAGAAAGCAATTTTAATATGGTACATGTGTCCTAGGAGCAATGCCGGGAAGACTAGCAGAGACAAGAGCATAAGTGCTGTTTACTCACTGTCAACTTTCCAGATGGACCTATATGAAAGTGGAAAGCTCCAGTGTTATAGGACATCATGTGAGTGTTGACCCTGGAGAACTCCGAGTAACATTACTGACAGAAGTTGATCTAGAGGCTATGGAAAGCTGGAAGAAGACATGATGGGCATGTCAACATCCTCCATGGAGAGTACATAACCGTACAAAGCTGATGAAACAAGATTGAAATGATAAAGCATGGTGCTTACACTAAAAGTAGCTGATGGAGGAGCTGTAACCATGGAGAAGGAGGGGCAGGGGAATCTCAGCATGGAAACTGGACAAATAGCAGATTAATGTCGAACACTGAGAAGCAGAAAATGGTGGCAGACCCAGGTCATCTGGAGATATGGACTAGCTTAACCACCAGAGGAAAACATCGGAAGTGCTAAAAGTCACTACCTCTGAGCATCAGGACAGGAGACAGACAAGGGTAGGAAGGGGAAAACAGGATTATTCCTCATCATAGCCCCCTCTATGTTTGGCATTGTTATTAACCATTTGAACAAATAGAATATTAAGACACTGAAAAGAAAATTACATTAAAAATATCTATTGAGAACTGGAAAGGTTTCTCTGTGGTTAAGAGTACTTGCTGCTCTTGCAGAGGACCCAAGTCAGGTTCCCAGCACCCACATTAAGTGGCTCACAACCACCTGTAATTCCAGCTCCAAGGAACCTGATGTCCTTGCTTGACCTCCTGGGCCACCTGCACTCATGTTGCGTATCTATACATGTGTGCATACACACACACATAAAGATAAATCTTTGAAAATAAACTATACATAGCACATGATAGTATTGTAAACCACATATAAGTTCATATAAAAACAACTTGAAGGAAACAAATTTAGCAACTAAACCTTGGAAGAAGTTTTATGATGTCATTTAGTTACTTATTTACACTTGTATATTTTTTTCATTCTTCCTACAATGAGTATTATTACATGTTATGAAGATGGGAAATGTTAGATAAATAATCAAAACAATATCTGGGATCAATTTCAAATATGACAAATGAAGTGAATGAGACAATATTGAGTATAAAAGTGAATTCAATTATATATGTGCTTGAAATACATTTAAGTAAATATGGACAATATGAGTGTGGGTGTCTTGTGTTTTTTCCATTTTATCTTTACATTTTCCTGATAATTTTCCCATAATAATCATGCATTAAAACAGGTTTGGCTGAAGAATTAATTTTGATCTCTCCGTTGGATTCAGATCAGAATAATTAGGTAATGGCTCTGTGTGGTGCCAGGCACCTAGAAAGCCCTTGGTGAACACTTGTGGCTTTAACGGAACTGACTGTAATGAGATTTGCTAGCAACTGCTTCTAATTGAGCTCACTGGGCTTCAGCCACTCAATCAGCATTAACCATACCCCCTACTGTGTCCAGTGACCTGCACAAGACTCGGTGTGGGTGGTAGAAGTAGAAGATGCATGTAGTCTTTGTCCTTGTGGAGCAGCAGCCAAGTTTGGAGAAGAGACTCAACACCAACACATAAAAACAGCTGGACAACACTATGCCCAGAGCTACATCAGATGGACTCACCCATTTGAAGAAGTGGGCATCCTGCCTAGGCAGCTCTACTCTGCCCTGTAGAATGCTCTAACCTCCCCCTCTCTATACCTGCTTTCCCTTCTAGCTCCCCAATATCTTACTTCAGTCATACTAACATCAAGAGGGACTCTATAAGCTTGTTTTTCTCCCCAGTGCCAGGATGAGGGTTCTCAAAAATATCTAAGATGAGACTGAACAGCAGCAAACACCTGAGATTCCCGGTCACTCAACTACACTTACCTTTAAGAGAGTCGGCCTCATTCACAAGCAAGGAAAGCATGAAAAAGAGAAAGAGCATCCTGGGCTCTCTGACAATGCTCTCCTAGGAAAGGCTGAGAACTCACCGCTGTGTTCTCTGGCCTAGGAAATCCATCTCTTCATTATCAGAAGGAAGGCCAAGGGAGAAGCCACAGGAATTTCTGACTGTCCCAAGACAAATTTGTTGGTTCCCACATAACCATCTATCACAAGAAACAAATGGTAGAGACAAAAGTGTGCTGGTCTCAGTCAGGCACCAGAATGTAGCTTCGTGAACCTTCTCTCCACCTGCAACCACATCAAAATCAACACAAACACTATAATGAGATGATAAATTGAAACCTTTGCCCAAGGCACCATGACACAGTAGATGTGACATTCCATAACTAGCTATACATTTTCCAAGAAAAATCTTCCTGAACTCAAGTTCTCACCCACATCCATATCTAGAATACAAAGCAACCTTGGCTTTTAGAAACTAAAGATTTAGAAAGATATATTTAGAAAAGAAATATGGATGCATCACAAGCCTTGCTGCCTTCTGGGGTCAGGGAGATGAGTCAGAGGTGGCTGTCTCTCCTCTCAAATTGGCAAAAGGGATTTTGGGAAGATTGCTCAAAACCTGGCATATGTGCCTAGTGATGAGGGACACTGCGTACTCATACCGGACTCCAGTCAGGAAATGTAAAAGGAAAGGAGAAGTGGGCTGGCCTGTTGGCTGGCTCTACCACAGAACAAAAGAGATGTTTCTTCAACCTTGGAACTGAGCTACAAAGTCTCACCAAGCAGCTGGTTTGAGAGAGAGAGAGAGAGAGAGAGAGAGAGAGAGACAGAGAGAGAGAGAGAGAGAGAGCAGTGCAGCTCTAGTGGCTTCTGATGAAAAGAATCACCCTCCAAGGATGAGCAACCCTCAACAGAAAAGCTGAGACAGTTCCCGTGAGCTGGGGAAGCAGTGTGAATATGATAAAAAATGATAACATGACAAGACAGCTACAGGATAAACCAGAGGGAGACGACTAATTTCCACTGTCAACTTGCTGGGATTTAGATTCCCCTAGCACACTAAATGCCTCTGGGTGTGTTTGTGAGGGTATGATGAGGGAAGACCCACCCTGAATGTGGGTGACACCCTCCCATAGACCAGGATACCAGACTGAATTCAAAAGAAGACAGCAAGCTGAGCATCAGCCGTTGTCTCTCCATGCTTCTGGACTGTGGATACTGTTCTGCCTGGTTCTTGAGATCCCAAAGACCACCTAGGAGCCAACTCCAATATAAAAGCATGAGGGTTGTTTATTCTAGCTAGAGCTTGGACTCCCAACGCTCACTGAGGCAGTGGTTTGAGTTGAGAACCCCAAACTCTGAAAATATAGGGTTTTTAATAGGGGCTTAAACAAAAAAAGAAGTTTCTAGCACAAGATTGGATGACATTTGGACAGACAAACCTGTCTGTCCCTAATTGGCTCATTGTTGTTGCCGTACCATTATCGATCAGCTTGATCAGCAGAAAGTTTGTTTAGACTTTTTGGTTGCTTTCTCAGAGTGAACTGTCCAGTTATGACTAAGGAACATCCCTGGAATGCAAGTTTGGGTATATTTTGTTGTTGTTTTTGCTGGAACAGGAGGTCAGCTCTGAGTCAAATCTAATACAAAATGGAATCTTTTTTTCAAGATGGAGTCAGTCAGGTTCCACAATACAATGTGAGTAGCTACTTCATGTGCCAACAACCATGGTTTCTTCACTCTAGTGGACTGTGTCCCAACACTCTGAGCCAAAAGAAAATCTTTTTTCCTTGGGTTGACTTTACACAGCAATGAGAAAAAAAATCTATTAATATAGAGGGCTTCTCAAAGATCCTCCACTATGCCCAAGAGAATGCATGGTGGCCCAGAGGCCATAGTTGCCCATTGTAGTTTAACAATACACATTCCTTTCTTCTCATACCATGCTTGCACCAACTCCAAATAGCTCCCAATTCTGACCAAGAGCTAGAGGAAGACAATTGATCAAAGAAGAAGAAACTGGGCCAGTGGATAAGGATGCTTGCTGCCAAGCTTGAAGATCTGAGTTCAATCCCCAAAACCCACATGGTAGAAGGAAAGAAGCATTGCGTGCTAACCTCTTCATGAGCACCATGCTCCAACATGTGTACACACACAAAATAAATAAATACATATATACATACATACATAAATTTAATTCAATTCAAAAAATGAAGAAAAATCCTATTGGTCCCATTCCTTTTGTTGTTGTTTGGTTGGGTTTTGTTTCTTTGTTTGTTTTTCAAGACAGGGGTTCTCTGTGTAATAGTCTTGGCTGTCCTGGACTCACTTTGTAGATCAGACTGGCCTCAAACTCACAGAGATCTGCCTGCCTCTGCCTCCTGAGTGCTATGCCACCCGGCTCCATTCCTTTATTTTTATAGGCTTTCTATCTACAGTGGCCCTAACTGTTGAGTTGGGCGATTTTTGCTATTGTATGGACAGAAGTGTTCTAGTATCTGGATTGAAACAGTACTTGATGCCTTAATGTAACTGCAGAACCTTTAATTATCTAAGAATGAGCAGAAAAGTCATGGAATTGCATGAATTTATTATAGTCCAGGAGGAGGACTTTTCTCCATATGAAAGTACAAAAAGACATGGGGGTCAAAATAACATTGCATTACAATTATAACCCAGGAGCCTTCATTGTTCAAAGTCCATGTCATCCCGTCTGATATGGAATTCATTGCATTTTGCAAAATCCAAGGGTGCTCCCTTCCCATAGCCATACAATTCTACCCTTTATGTGGGGCGATAGCTTAGCCAATGAAAGTTTTCAAAGCCACAGACCAGGAGACCCCAGAGATAGTGAGAAGCATCAAAAACACAGAAAAACATACAAAGGAAGGCATAAGACTATATGAGCAGTCAATATCTTAGAATCGGATATTCTGCAGTAATTCAACAAGTATTCCAGAAGGTTCTATCAACTCCCCCAGTAATCCCCAAAGAAAGCATTACAGACAAAATTATGGTTTTGTGAAGGAGAGAAGGAAAGAATGAAATGAATGTTTGGCTGAGCCCTTCTGGGTACCAATAACCTTTACCCATTTCACTTCCTTTGATAGTTGCCACTATCGTGTAAAGTAATGCTTTTAGCTCCATTCACAGAGGACACGAATCAAAGTTGAGGGCTTTTGGTCAGTGTGGTTTGTAGAGACCATCCCCTTTCTGTCTAAGAACTCTGTCTCTCCACATTATTAAAGATTTAGATAGCAATTATAATGGTCAATGTAATTGTGTGTGTGTGTGTGTGTGTGTGTGTGGTAGTGGTGGTGGTATGGGGGGAGAGGTGCTTGGTTATGGTTCTACTGAGGATGGCCTGAAGCCAAAACAGGGGGGCAACACACTAGGAAGCCAAGCCCTAACACAATACTCACCCAAAAGACTACTGCTTCCAGCAAAAAGCAGGTCCTAGACCTTTGATCCTCACCTTCAGCCACAATGCTCTTTGATTAAGTAGCTTCCAACCTGCGAACTCCGGCAAAATTCTGTAGTTAATACATAGTTTCCCTTCAGCTTTCCAGAAGGGTCTTAGTGACCCGGATTGTTCTAATTCTCTCCTTCGAGGCGTTCCCAAGGCCCCATTTTTTGACTGTCATCACTCTGATACTCTGGCTGTGGGCAGAGTGGGGATTTAAAACCTTCTTTCTAGTTACCCGATAGCTTCCATGCCATTCTACCATCTGCACTGGCTGTGCTGAGAGCAAAGTCACTTCTTCCTGGTCCTGAGCTGCTCGTGATTCTAAAAGTCAATTGCCAAAGTTCAGGTCTGTTAAATTATTTGCTTCTTCAGTCAATCCCTCCACCTCCAATCATGGCAGGAATATGAGTGTGGAGTCAGAATCATCCTGTGTACAAAGTAGGGTCCCTTCCTGGGTCAGGGATCCCACAGCACAGGCACTGGTCACATGGGGACTTCCAAAGGCCACCTCAATGAACTCTGCCCACTTGTTCCTTCCACTTCCAGAACTGAAATCTTTCCAGTATGTTCCAGCCCCTTTCTGTGGTTGAGGGTCATGCTTGAAACTCAGTGTCTGAGTCGCCCTTGACAGCCATATTTTCAGAGGCTTTGCCCAGCGTGGTACCTTCCATAAATGATTCATGGGAGGCTTCTAAGTGCATTTTATTTTCTAATAACCATCTCTCTCTGCAAGTCCATTATAGATGAACCAAGATATGGAAGAATGGTGAACCCATATGAAAGATTATCCCCTCTGTGCCCAAAATGACCACCCTGACCTTAGCAATATTAATCTCTGGCCCAATTCTATTGAGTATGTCATACACGTCCTGCGGTTACAGGAACTAAATACACCATGTTATTTCCCCCTTATCTGTACTAAGAAACCTGTATGCACAGTTTAATCATGAGTGACAACCTACAGGCATAAACTATAACCTTTATATCCTGGCTGACCACCTGTCCAAGGGTCAACTAATCCATCCCCCTGCGTCTCTAAAGGTGGGGTCTAAATCATCTCCAGGCAGACACCAGATGCAACCTCTCAGCAGAAAAATGGGGGTTTCCCCCTCAAAGGGATGCCAAGCCTATTCATGCGGCATTGGTATTTGGCGAGTCCTACACAGGTCTTCACACCACTATGATAGAGCCTTCTCCTTTCTCTTTACTGTGGATGGAAAACAGCCCACCAAGAGAACAAAGCCAGTTTACCATCACTGCATTATGAGACGGTGCCTGTGTTTACATGCATATTCTTCCTATTCTCCATCAAGGGATCTGTTTATCTAATTGATGGTCTCTGCCTTCCTTAAAGGTTACTCTGGTATTTAGCAGGGTGTCGAGAGAGCTTGAGATGTGACAAATTATACCTGCTTTTACTCCGCTCTGCTGCCACCATCTCCCAGGTACAAACACTGACAGTCCAGACTCCATCCATTTCAGACTTCCTAAATTACTCACCTCCATGGAAATTCACCAGTGAACTGATAATTGACAGACTTAACGATCTCATCTTAGTCCTGCTATGGCTTGAACTTGTCAAGGCATTCCTGTGTGAGGAGTGCCTGAGGGAAATAGAGTCATATAGCATGGAGGAAAAGACACTCAGGGAAACTGAACATTTTTAACAGGTCTCACTGGATAGCCCTGGGTAGCCCAGGGTAGCCCAGGGTATCCCTGGGTAACCAGGAACTCTTTCTGTAGCGCAGACTGGCTTTGAACTCACAGAAATCCACCTTCTTCTCCTTCTCAAGTGCTGGCATTAAAGTGAATACTGTTTTAAAAAATCTAATTTGCTTGTATTCTTTTGGATTGCTACTATAATTAACAAAATGGCTTAAAACAACATACATTTATCATCTTTACATTCTAAGGGTCAGACATCATCAAAGCATCAACATGGTGGTCTTTTCTGCACATCCTAGGGGAAAATCTGGTTTCTTGCTTTTCTGTCTTCTACAGGCTACCCTCATTCCTTGGTCTATGACCCCTTGATCTCTAAAACCATCAATGGTGGTCCAAGTCCCTCTCACAGCCTGTTAACTCTATGCTGACTCTTCTGCCGCTCTCTCCCATCTTTTTTTTTTTTTTTTTGGTTTTTCGAGACAGGGTTTCTCTGTGTATCCTTGGCTGTCCTGGACTCACTTTGTAGACCAGGCTGGCCTCGAACTCACAAAGATCCGCCTGCCTCTGCCTCCCAAGTGCTGGGATTAAAGGCGTGCGCCACCACCGCCCGGCTTCTCTCCCATCTTTTAAGGACACTTTCGAGTCTACTGAACTCATCTGTATAGTCCATATTAATCTCCCTATTTTAAGGTCAGTTAATTAGCAACCTTGGTTCCATCGGTGACTCTAATGTCCCGTTGCCACATAGTATTACATGTTCTAAGGATTAGGATAAGGATTTCTTTGAGAAGCCATGACCATAAAAACTAAGTGACAGAGTTGCAGTGAGTAGAGAGCAGTTACTGAGAATCCAAAGTCAGTCTATTCTAGAGGTTCAGAAAATAAAGAACATTTTAATAATTAGAGCAGCCTAGGAGTAGGACTGCTAGTGAATATGAGTCCCAAGCCCTCTCTGTCAGAGGCTACAATGGCTCATCTCAGACCTCAGCTTGATGAGATATAGAATCATCTGGGACATGGGCCCCTGGACAAGCTTGTGTGACTTTTTTTTTTTTTTTTTTGGACAGGGTTTCTCTGTGTATCAGCCCTGGCTGTCCTGGAACTCAAGACCAGGCTGGCCTTGAACTCACAGAGATCAGCCTGCCTCTGCCTCCCATGTGCTGAGATTAAAGGCGTTCACCAACCATGCCTGGCATAAGCTTGTGTATCTTAATTAGGTAAATCGGGTGGGAAAAACCTGCCCACCGTGGGTGGCATCATTCCCTAGGCTGAGATTCTAGGCTGCGCCACAACCTGCATGGCTATGGGACTGATCTGATGTACAGAAAAGCTGGGATAGGGTGGACTGTGAGCTCTGATAGAGATTCACCAGCAACCTAGAAGCTTACATCATTTATTATGCATAGCTGAAGAAGGAGGCAGGTACTCCTCATTGAAGTAGGGGCTCTGTAGGGCTCTGTTAGGGGAGCAGTCTCAGGATGCTGCCACCTGGAAGGAGGAAGCTATGGCTGGTGCACACATTACCAGCATTCTTACTTGGACCAGGGGAAGGCCTTGCCATTTCCATGTATCTGAAATATTGGGATCCTTGACATGTCATTAATGCTCATTCATACAAAGGTGCATTTGCTTCCCAAAGGACTGTATAAAAGAAGAAAATGGGCTGGAAAAGATGGCTCAGCTGCTAAGAGCACACTTGCTGCTCTTGCGGAGAACTGTGGTTCATTTCCCAGCACCCACATGATAGTTCATAACCACCTGTTGCTCCAATTCTAGAGGATCCAGTATCCTCTCTGACCTCTGTGGGTACCAGGCATGCACTTGATGTTCATACATAAATTCAGGTAAATAATCATATACAATGAATAAATAAACTTTAGAAATTAGTGGTGGAAATGAGCTAAGCATCAGAACGTATAACTCTCTGCTTACTGACTATGGATGCCATATGTCTAGCTGCCTCCCCCTCCTGCTAGAGATAGTAGTGATTTCCCACCGTGTGGGACTGTAACTTGGAACTGTGAGCCAAAATAAACCCTTCTTCCCTTAAGTTGCTTTTGTCAAGGATTTTGTCACAGCAGTAGAGGAACTATGACAGAGGATTTCAAGCGTGGCTGGTCCAAAGAGCTACTTCACTACAAACAGGTTACCACAAGCACATCAATGGTTTACGCTGGTTTTTTTTTTTTTCTTTTCTTTTCTTTTTGTTTTGTTTCCAAACAGGGTTTCTTGTGTAGCCCTGGCTATCCTGGAACTCACTGTAGACCTTACATCCTTGCTCTTCATAAGAATCCTATGAAACACAAATTACTATGGTAGAGAAGATAAAAAAACGGTATGAGAAAGACCCAGGTGGGAATCCAAGCTCTAACATTCATTGTATGACCTTAGACGGTCCTTTACACTTCCCCATCTGTAAGATGGGAACAATAGCAAACCCCATCTCAGAGGATAGCGCCTACTTGTGTTCATGGTCACATCACTAATACCTTGGTTAGTTGAGCATAGACCAGAACATGCTTAGCCTGAAGTCAGGTTCATTGTCAAGGCTCTATACCTTTTTTTTTTTTTTTTACTACAGGTAAGCTCAGCAGAATTGCATGGGCTCCTTGGATATTTGCCCAGCATTGAGGCCTTCTCTAGAAACCAGAATTCTGGCTGTCAGGCAACCATGTTTCTCCTCCTTGTCCCTGACCTCTCAGCCATGATTACTTGGACCAGAAATGGCCACCTGACTCTAGATGAATTAATCAAAATGTTCTTTCCCAGTATTTTGGAATGGGGCTCCTGACAGATATTGAGCTCGGTCTGTTTGGATATTCTTCCTGGACTTTGGTACAATGGGTATTCATGTTTTCACTGTGTGCATGGCAGAGAAAAACCAGTCCTGAGAGAGGATTAAGCAGAGATTCTGAGGGGATCCCTCAAGAGAGATGAAGGCACAAGGCAGCTTTCCACAGCCTCATTCCCCTGCCTTCCTCAAACTGCTCCAGTCCTTCTAAAAAGGTGCCCCTGAGCCACTCTGTGTCCTTCTGTTTCAGTTCAGTGGCCCTGGGGGTGTGGGTGGTATCTATTATTCACAACCAGAAAGCCCCAGTACATGGATACACACATTTGCAGTCGGTGAGCCTACAAGAGACCTTCAACTCCTCTCTTTTTACCCCATGGGGGACATTGCAGTCCAAAGAGGGGCCTCATTCAAATACCATGAAGGCAGAGCCAGAAGCAGCACCTAGAACCTCCAACTTGCTTGAGTAACATCTACCTGCCACTTCCAATTCTCTCCAAATCTGTTCGTTTTGTGGCCCCAACCCCCAACTCCAATTCCAATAGTCTGAGAACTAAGAAAAACTGCTAAAGGGTAGAACTGAGGACTGGGAAGAGTCCCGAGTCTTGGAAGAAGTGAAAAGGAATTTTCACACTGGGAGACTTAAATGCCCACTCAGGAGGCTAATTCCAGCTCAGGATCTGGAATTCTTCCAACAGCACCTGGATCTGCCTGGACGGTACTGGGAAAGAAATGAGCCAGGCTCCATTTGCATATATGCAAATGAGGCCTTCCACAGCTGTCCAGAGCCCACCATGGCTTAGAGCACCCAGCTCAGCAGGCATGGAGGGTGGGGGACTACTGCTTTTATCCATGCACTCAGCCTTGGAAGACAGAGAGACAGGCTTGCCACAGCTTCCCTCCCAGCTGACAAGGACTGTCATCCCAAGCCACAGGGCTAGAGCTGCACAGTGTCAACCATCACAGTAAGAAATGAAGACACCCTCCTTCTCCCCTCCTCAGGCTCATTTTCAGTTGGGCTAGAGCAGGATTCTGTCTACAGGAAGGCTGCCATCCTTTCTGGAGGCTTTCCCCTTGTCCCTTTTTCTGACCCAGAAAAAGGCCTTTAATACTCTCACCCCTTCCCATTGGGGGAGGGGGGAGAAAGAGACTAGACTATTAGTCTGGGAGATGAAAAAGCCTAAACTGAGACCTGGCCTATCTCAGCAACAGGAGTCCCAAGTCTCAACCTTGTTTTAAATAAAATTCTGAGCAAGGGGACAAGGGAATTAGAATCCATCATGTCTTAGTCACGGGACTGTAGAAAAATCTTAATTGGGTCACCTGTCAATACAAGTATTGGTATGCAGTTGATTCAAATGCTGCAATGGCGCCAGTACCCCTCCACCCTCATTATTCTTTTAGCAACCCTAAGGCCATCAGAGAAGTTTCAAAAAATATCTAGGTGGCCAATCTGTAATTTTCAAAGCCGGGCGTTGCCTCCTGACTACTGAGGGCTGAGAAAAGGCTAACATTTTCTTTGTTTGTTTGGTTAGTTGGTTGGATGGTTAGTTGGTTGTTTGGTTAGTTGGTTGGATGGTTAGTTGGTTGGCTGGCTGGTTTTAAAGCAATGTCTGGATATGTAGCTCAACCTGGCCAAGACTTGCTATGTAGTCCAAGCTGGCCTCAAACTCGAACCTGCTCCAATCTCCCAAATACTGGGTTTAATATGTGTGCACAACCACACCTGGTGTCAGTACTATTTTGAAAAGCAAGCCCTGAGACTGTCTCTCAGTTCTGTGGATCAACACACACTCAACCCTGATGTTCACAGTCCTGGAATTGCCTGTTGGCCATCCACACCTATTCTGGCCATAGGGTCTTAAGAAAACTTGTTTAGACTAGAGAACGCCCTCCTGAGGGTTAGCCTGACCTCTAAGCTCCTGGCCTCTCTTTCTGTCTATCTACCTGCTCCCCACACCCCCATCCCTGATACATATGTGCACACACACTAAGTTAACTTGTTTCTACTTTCACTCCCCTCTCCACTCCCTGGCCACTCCAGCTCACTGGACCCTGGGAAAATATCTGAACAATACCCAGAGAAAGATCAGGTATCCTAGTGGGGACAGGCCCCTGCAAAACACACAGATGGTTAATCCCTAGGCACCTCTGGGCTTTCCTTTCTTCCCTACTCCCCTCTCTCTGTTCCCAGCCCTGGGCCAGCTCCCAGTAGCCCTGTTCTCCTGACAGACATTCTTCTCTTATGTTTTGTTCTTGGTGGCAGGGACCCAGCCAACCTCTCTCTCTTTCCCTAGACCTCAGTTTACTCGAATAGCAAGTGAAGGATTGCATTGGCAAGAGGTTTGTTGTTACTTAAGATTTCTGAGATGTCATAGAACCCTTTTGATGAATCCCAGATAGATACACATCACATACAATTTTACAGACAAGTTCATGGACTCTTCAAACTAGGCTGTAGTTTGTAGGGGGACTATCCAGGGATCCTTTCCTGTCTCAGGCTCTAGAATCTATCCCTAGTATTTATTGGAAGTGAGAGGAAGAGAAGCAGAGGAAGGGAAGAGAGCAAAGGACAACAGACGAAGAAGGGGAGTGAGCTCCTGTGCAGACAGGAAGCAAAGCAAGTCTGCAGCCTCTAACCCTTCTACACTCACCCCAAAGGGGCCCTGACTTACAAGGAATGTGCTGCAGTGCATCTGCTGACTTACCTTGGGCATCTGGCTAGCCAGACCAGGAAAGGCCAGCTTCCCCAAATTATCATCTGGCAGCAGGGTCCAAGTGACAGGGCCCTGGCCCTCCGCAAGTCCCTCTCAAGCCTAGTCCACTCAGTTTACCCCCCTCTATTCCCAGGCTCAGGAGCCCTCCATGACTCTCTTTTGTTTCTGGTTGAAGCTGCTAGCCCCTCACTATAAGCTCTCTAGGTCGGAACCCAACCCAGGCTTCCCTGCCTCATTGAATCTGAAGTTTTCCTACCCATAGGCCAGCCTGGACCACCATGCTTTCTTGACTCCCCATAGGTGCTAAATAACCTCCTCCACCTCCTCCCAGTACCTCCCATATTATCTCAGGGAGTCCCAATATCACTTCTGCTCTGTGAATTTTCTCCCTCTTTCTAGGTGGATCCCTCTCCTCACTGAACTCTGGTGGGATACCCAACTTTCCGGTGGCCTTTCCCACGTTACACTTGATGCCTACGGACAAATTTGACAATAAGAGTCAGCGTCTGGCTGGCAAGATGGCTTGGTGAGTAAAGGCGCTTGCCTGATGGCAGGAGTTCAGTCCCCAGGACCCACATGGAGGAAGGAGAGACCCATCTCCAGCAAGCTGTCCTCTGGCTTCTACACCTGAGTCATGGAACACCGACAAAATAAATAAATGTAATTTTAAAAATCATTTAAGAGGCAACGTTACGATTTAGTTGGAGTCTGTGGCTTGCCGGTTCTGGGTCCAGGAGCTCTACTTTCCTAAATTGTCCCACTGATCTTCCCACAAATACAAGTTGGGAAACCAGTTGTCATGCTCTCTGTGAGGAGCTAACAGACAAAGAGCCATATGTCTCTGTTCCCCTAAGCCCACATACTTCCCCTATTCTGCCCCTTAAATTTCCTGAGGGAACATAAGAATCTTATTCAGCTTTAATCTGAGAATCAAACTTGGTTGGAGAAGGTCAAGAGAGGAAGAACAATGTGTGCCAGCACTATGCATTCTACAGCAGGTACAGGGAGGTGAGGAAAACGGGGTTCATACAGTGATGTCATAAGCTCACTACCAGCCTTTGAGTGGGTCACCCTTGGCTTGCTTTCCAAGTGTTCTCCAACCCCAAAGATCCCTTCCATTAGCAGTCTCATGGAGGGCACCAAGGAGCGGTGGGACCTTTCAACTGCCTCTCTTCAGAAGCAAATAAGTTCCCAAATGTTAGAGTCCAATATTTTTTCTTTCTAATTGAAAGTATTTTCTTACTGACTTCCATTATATAATTGGAAATGTGTTCCCTGGAGCAATACTTTTGGCCCCAAGATATAATTAAAAGCATACAGGAGTGCATCGTATATTTTTTAATGGCACAACGAAAGGAAAGCTAATGACTTTGTGACACAATAAAAGAAAAAAGAATTTAAAGATTACCCCAGAAGCTGCCACCTGGAACCCCGCCCGCAGTGGATCCAGTTGGAGGAAACCAGGACTGAGTCTTAGCTCTTTAAAATCAAAGTGGCTTGTACACCACCCATTTTAAACCCTGTACTTTTAGGTAGTCTCCATAAATAGAACTAGCCCACGGCTGGCTGTTTAGGAACTGGGCTAATAATGGATTTGTTTTCAGAGTGATTTCCTTTTTTCAGGATAGCTCTGGCCATCTTGGAACTCGCTTTGTAGGCCAGGCTGGCCTCAAAATCTCAGAGATCCACCTGCTTTTGGCTCCTGAAAGTTGGATTAAAGACATGCACTATCATCTCTTTAAGGGGAAACCTGGTCTTTGTGCCTCCGAGAGACATGGGGATTGTTTCCATAATGTATTATTATTACTTTAAGCGTACAGTGGATTTTTTCCTACAGGAACACACGGTAGCCCATTTAAAGTGGGCCCTGTTTAATAATTCAGCAGGACTTGAAGAGTTGTCCAGCAGAGAGAAAGAGATGGGTACAAGCCCCTGCCCAGTTGGTTCTCAGCCAATATGGCTGCCTGGGCCCCTACCCTGAATACCCATAAGCATGGGAATGGAGCTCTGCTGATTATTCTATCAAGACCATCATGTAGAAAGACCTATGTCTGGGGTCAGCTGTGCTTCAGTACCACCCCTTCTTAGTTCCACTGAATTTTCTCCTTCATCCACTCATTGCTCGATCATTTGTTCAAGTGTTCATATAGCCATTCATCTTTCTATTTGTTGATCAGGTACCAGGGCAATGGGATTCAATAGTGAACCAGACACAGTCTGTGCCCTCAGTGGACTCCATCAGATGGTGGGAGGCTGGCCAAAAAAATAGAAGCAAACAAATTGTTCAGGAAGGTCCACTAAGTATGGCAAGGCTGTTCCCTGGGCAAGTAAGAAGAGGTTCCACAGGAGACAGGCCAAGGAGAGCCTTTAGGAAGCTTTCAGGTAGAAGGAGTATGTGAGAGAGATATCAGGATTGTGGGGGCTTGGTGGCATTCTAGATTGGGGAGTACAATTCAAACACACAGACAAAAGGCAGAGTGGAAGGCTGCTGGTGGTTTACTTTGGGAAATAAGGGTTTTAAGGGCACCTCATAAAAAGGATTAAGAGGAAGGGTTAAGGAGCTGGGGACCACTGAAGGAATTATCTTTCAGGAGAATGCATAGAGGTAGGGAAGAGGGAGTTCCATCTGGACAGAGGCCAAGCCCACACATCAAACAAAATGGCAGTCAAGTTGCTGGAAGATCTCAGGCTTATTTTTCACATGCTAAAGACTCTGAGATGCCCTGACAGACATCAGTTTAGCTGCAGAAAGCAGTTCTCTGGATAGTCATGGGGCAGCCAGGGCACCCTGGGAGACTTTGTCCTAGACCTGGAATGTAGCCTGGGTCTCTCGGTATGACACAGGTCTGGGCCAACCCAGCCCAGTCCAACATCACCAGAATAAACTGGACCTTTGCTCACACCAGCCCCTCTACTTAGAAAGCCAAATCCCTAATGCCACAGCCTACATGGCCTCATGTCTCTGCCTTAGGACACCTGCCCATGAGGTCCTTCTGTATATAAACTCTTCCTTCATCTCTATGGGACCTCAAGGCTCACCATCTATATCAAATTAAAGCCACCATGTCCATGTTATTCCCTCATCTGGCTCATGACCTCCACTGAAGGGGTTTAACATTGCTACGGAGCTCAATGTATCCTCTAAGCCTGCATCCATCTAAGTCTGCCAAGGAGTGGGCATCAAAAACAGCACGGAAGAGCCTTCCCAGCATCCCATGGACACAAAGGACCTGGCGATTTGAGAGAAGCAGAAAAAGGAGACAATGAAGAATCTGGACAACCCGGGGCAGCCTCTCCAGA
The DNA here is from genome assembly GCA_907164525.1 of Lophiomys imhausi. Classification (NCBI taxonomy): domain Eukaryota; kingdom Metazoa; phylum Chordata; class Mammalia; order Rodentia; family Muridae; genus Lophiomys; species Lophiomys imhausi. The sequence continues at coordinate 2,400,355 of CAJQZJ010032322.1, read as the reverse complement.
CCCCAGAGGGCCCCTGAATTGTGTTTTCCACCTCTGTTTTGGGTTGTGCCTATGTTTAGTCCCTAGAGGACTAGTCATTGTTTTCCTCCAGGTTTCAAGGGGTTTGAAGAACGGCTCATATTTCTCTGTTTGACAAATAGTCAGCCCCCTGACTCCCACCCCAGGAATCATGAATCCCAGAGATTAAAGCCAGTGAGAATCAGGTTTCTTCCTAGGGAAGGGCCGCCACAGAAGATGCCAGTCAAGGCCAGGAAATCCAGCCAGGAGCTGGGCATGTCTGACCCTGGATTTTTCTGGGAGAGAAAGGAGGGGTAAAAAGCCATGGGAACAGTACCCTGAGAGGACAGAGGACAGAAGACAGACCCAGATTCCTGCCCCGTGCAGAGAACCCTTTCCTTTCACTGCATGTTAGGGCCATGATGCAGTCCACTGGGGACACTTCTCTTTGCAGGGAGGGACACAGGTGACAGAACTTCTCCACTAGAGAGTAGGAAGGAGGGGGTCCCAGCTGAGGAAAGCAAGGCCCCAGCACAGATGCCAGCAGACAGGAGACAGGAGCTGTAGAGGAGATGAGAAGGAGCTAGGCTTCCAAACAGAGGCTTGAGGTAGTAGGCTATGCTTAAGGCAAGAGCAAGACTGACACCTGAGTCTTGCTGGCGTCCCCCTGGAGAACACTTTAATGAGGCTCACAGCTGTAATATCACGGAACGAGCATTAACAATGCTAATTACCTAAAGTTTAGCCAGAGAACATTCTCAACCCACCCACCTTAGGGACACACTTTTGTTCTAGCTCTGCTGGGCTGAGTTTTACCAGGAATCAGAAATCGGTGACAGCAGAACATTGGAGTAGGCCAGAATGGAGGTGGGCAGGCCAGTGAGCACTGCAGGAAAGGACCGAATCAGCTCCCCTGGTGATGACTTGAGTGTCCCGCTGCTCTCCTTAAAAGAAACCCAAAGAGAGAAACTCTGGTAGAGGTGGCATCCCTTTGGAGAGAATGTGCCTCTTCCACTATCTAGCCCAAAGATGGTTTCAGATTGTTGCACTGTCTTTTTCTCCCTCACCAACACAGCCACCAATACGGTACAGATCTGGCCAGAGCTGTGCTGGCCCAAAGTATGAACTGAAAGTTCAGGCTGGGGTGCGTTCTTTCCACCCCTCTTCCCAGAGCGACTGAGAAGCACACAATTCCATCCTAGACTTCTAGGCCTCTAAAGAATGGAGTTAGCCCAGCCTTACCACACCTGGGCATATATTCCAAAAGATTCTTTACCAAATCACAAGGACATCTCATCAACTATGTTCATAGCAGCTTTATTTGTAATAGCTAGAAACTGGAAACAACCCAGATGCCCTTCAACTGAAGAATGGATTTTAAAAAAAAAACTGTGGTACATCTATACAACGGAATACTACTCAGCTATCAGAAACAAGAAAATCATGCAATTTGCAACCAAATGGATGGAACTAGAGCAGCTCATCCTGAGTGAGCTAACCCAGACTCAGAAAGATACACATGGCATGTACTCACTTACAACTGGATTTTAGCCATATAGTACAGAATAACTATCCTACAGTCCACAGATCCAAAGAAACAGGAACCTCGCACAAGCATCCTATGAAAAATTCCAACCCAGCAGAGAATCAAAACAGATGCTGAGACACGTAGCCAAACATTAGGTGGAGCTCTGGGAACCATGCATACGAGAGGGAGGAGGAACAGAGAGACCCCGGAGGGGACAAGAACACCACACGAAGATCAACAGAACTAACCAATCTAGGCCCCTAGAGGCTTACAGAGACTGAAACACTAGTCAAAAAATAAAACAAATTAAAAAGCATATATAGACCAGACCTAGCCCCCCAACCCCCATACATATATAGATAGGCAACTTGGCCTTCATACAGATCCCTTAGCAAGTGGTGGGGGGCAGTGTCTGTCATGGGCTATGGTACCTGTTAGTGGAACACCTTACTCTAGCTGGGCTGCCATGTTGGGCACCAGTCCAAAAGGAAGCTCTTGGCCCTCATGTGACTGTTTAACTGAGGGAGGCTTGACAGGAGTGGGACCCTCCTCACCTGAGGAGAAAGAGAGGAGGGAAGGGGGAAGAGGGTCAGAGGGTGAGACCAGGAAGGGTGGACAGAAAGGGCTGTAACTTGAATAAATAGATAAATATTTAAAAAAAAAAGAATAGATTTAGAACAGCTTATGCCTCAGGCATTTCATCTCAAGGGACTCCATGGAAGACAAGTCTGTCCTCTGCTTCCAGAGGGCCTTTGACTATGGTGGCTCTGGGGACTGAAAGGCAGGCGCGGTTAATGTGTGTACCTTGATCTGCTCGGCTCCTTGCCCAAACCTCCCTGAATCTAGAGTTGGATTCACTGAATTCAGGACCTGTGTCTGTAGGAGTCAAAAGTCAACTAGATACAAGATGTGGGATCTCCTTCCCTCCAGTGTCCTTTCTGCTGACCCAAGGAGAGAAAATGGCAGAAAAAAAAAGTGCGGAAATCAGTACTTTATGGAGGCACAGCTTTCGAAGTGTAGGAAACTGGGACGTAGGCCTGGTGTCCCTGGAGTTGGAGCAGAAGCCTGCTCAGCCCTCCATGTAGACACACGCCTGCATATGGGCATTTGGGTGATCTTTTCCTGCCTGGACTTTGTTTTGAGCCCTAGTTCCTATGCTGCTGGAATCAGCATTTTAACCTTGCAAGCTCAGCTATCACCTGAGGTACTTTGCATGAAGAAAGGCCTGGCCTTTCTCCTCTTGCCCCTGGATGTGGACAACGTTCCCTCTGTAGGGAAGGCTAACCAGCCTGCTCAGTGGCCTGTATCTGCAGCGACAATCAATGGCTGCTCTGCTGAACCAGCAGACCCTCACTGTACTGAGAAACTCAGAGGCTGAAGGCATGGGCATGGCTCCTTCAGAAACCAAGATGGACACTGGTACACCAAGACGCTTATGGTGTCTCCTGCTGTAGTGTACCTAATTCTTCCTGAAGCATGCATGTTGATTCCTGCTAACAAAACACTGAGAGGTTTTTGTTTGTTTGTTTGTTTGTTTGTTTAGCTTCCTTGATGTCCCTCAGACCTGATCCTGGACCCACTGTATTCTATCTGGTCCAGGCTCCATGGCAAGATTGTCAGCCTCATGAGGGGCCTGACTTTGTCTTCTCAGTTGAGTCCCCAGTGCCTAGCTCATGGCAGAGGCTTGATTTCATTTTTATTTATATTTAATTTAGTTTTGGAAGGCTGGCTCTTCACTTGCAGTCTTGGGAAACGACCTCCCGCAGACCCAGGAGCCCTGCAGCAGAGGTAAGTAGATTCAGATGCCCTCTGGGCAGGTATATATCTTGTACAAGGGCTCTGGCTCCCTGCCCAGCACAGCCATCAATGCCTCTTCTGGACTGCAGTTTCTGACCCAAGTGGGGAAGAACAATGGCTCAGCTGGCTTCCACAGGGGCCTGACCTGGGGCCTCTCTCTCTCCCTGGCCATGTTTCCAACCTCTTCAGTGAATCACCTCTGAGTCTTTGACCTCCTTCTCCTCAAAACTCCAGTGGGCCCCCTTCAGGATGCCCTGTGGCCTTTCAGAGGAGCCTCCTGAACACAAGCAATTGCCCTTCTGCAAATGAAACTATTGGCTGTACCCTGAAATTATGAGGCCTGTGGTGTTCATGAAAGCTACTTTGACCTTACTTGAATATGATGGGGTCAGAGTTTCATCACCCAAAGGGAGCAACTGAGACCTGAAATTCATTATGCTTCTCTGAAACCTGGGGTGGTGTGTGTGTGTGGGTGGGTGTGTGTGTGTGTGTGTGTGTGTGTGTGTGTGTGTGTGTGTGTGTGTGTGACTCTGCACACACACAATGCAGTCCTAGTACATCCCAACATTTGTAAGTTATATTTTGTGATGGGCCTTTTGAAGACAAGAAAAACAACCAAGAGTTTCCGAGAGTTCTAAAGCTTTTATTTGTTACACAATCTCTAAATTGCAGACAAAAGATTCACTACGTGGCTAGTCAACACCGCTAATCAGTCACAGAACAAGATACTAACCACATCAAGGAGAGAAGGGGGCTGTGGCTCAGTCTTCACCAACGTGCAGGGTTTGGGGGGGGTCCCTCTGAGGGACTGGGGTATCCAGTGGTTCTGAGGTAAAGGCTGCTCAATGCTCATATGCCTAATCATTTTCTCAGACTGACATCTCCAAGACTTCTCTCCTGGAGTGAATATTGAGTCAGGGAAGGAGGAAGGGCAAAGAGGGGGAGGGCCCTGGCACATAGGCAATCCTTCCAGGCAGCCGACTTCCCAGGCAAGCTCCAGTCAGAGAGGTAAACTCCAAACATGGGCTATTTCCAACCTGCAGATTCTCTTGGAGATACTTGCAGTATGCCAGATCTCTGAGTCAGAACCACTGTGTCCCCTTGGGATAAGGGAAGATGTGCAGTCTCCTCTCCAATACCGTCAGACCAAGATATCCCATGCATCCCTTAGACAGGGTGGGGGACAGCACAGCACTTTTCACAACGGAGATCACAAGACCGGGACTTGACACGTGGGAGAAAAAAGCACCCCCAGAGGATTGGAAGGGCAGTAGCATGCCCGGCTATACACGTGCCATTACAGCACCACACCTGGAAGAGGAGGGAGGGGAGGAGGCTGGGCTTCTCGCTCATCTGTTTGTTGCTGTGTTTGCTTTTCAGAGCAGCAAAGCAAGCCAGGTGGAAATTCATCTCCAGCCCGTTACACACAGCTCCCCAAATCTGCAGCCCCTTTCCGTAACCCCACGAAAGCTGTGTCAGGCTCCATGCTCTGCACTGTAGCTGAGCAGCTCAAGGCAGAAACTCGAGGTTGTTCAGTCAGCAAGAAGCCGTGCGGTGCTGGGTCCCAAGGTCCAACTGGGAAAATATTCAAAGGCATGAAAGGAAAAATCTTCATTTGTAGAGATTTCCAATGGTGGAGGCTGACGACACTCTTGGCCATCCCTTTATGATTAAGAGCCTCAGAGGTGCTGAGGGAGTGGTGAGGAAGAGATAAGTAAGCTTCTGGGATTGGTGAGGATAAAGGGCTGGAATGGCTTCTCTCTCCTGTGCCCACTGGAAGAAGTTTGCATCACCTCTCAACCAGGCCACGAGGTACCAATGGAAACCCCATGATTCTGGAGATCATTAGAAGGGATCAGGGCTCCTTTCCCAAAGCAGTCCAGTGTAGTACATCCTCAAGGTTGCAAGAGATCCAGAGCCAGCTCAGATACTAACAGAGCCACGAAGACTAAACCAGCTCTCTCCCAAAGGCTTTACACTCCTAACTTAACCCAAGACCTCTGTGCCTCTCTACAAGCCAGTGTGGCCATGAGATTCTCACTGGACATCCTTCCCTCAAAGGCTACCCTCCCCAGGGACCTCCTGACCAAGCTCACTCAGACTCAGAAAAACCCGAGGCTTAATAAACAGAGGTGGTCCTTACTAAAGCCACTGAGCCAACCCTTTCCTGATGAAAGACACAGCAGGGATTGGCCAACTAGAAGAAGAAAACCAACTTTGTGTATCTTCCTGTGGAGATCTTCCACATCTTGGCTATCAGGGATAAAGAGTTATTTGAAAATGGCTTTTAAGTTTGTCCTCAGCCTTTGCCCCACATGTGGGGCAAAGAGGGACACTGGTTAAGCACTTAGTTCTGACCCTCTCTCAAAGGAACTGTAACGGGCACAGACCAGTCACCCCTCGGATCTTCATTTCCTAACCATCCAGAAGGCCAGCCTCAGATTGGAAGGGGTCTGAGTGCACTAGAGTGGATCTGGGGAGAGGCACTCCTCTTGAAGCTTAGTCCACTGGCTCTGGAGATCCCAGGTCCATTGTGAATTCAGGGACAGGAGGCTCATGATCTGATGCCAGCTGCTGGAGGGCAGTACCACCAGTGGGGCTTGGACAGGATTCAGGTGGATAGCCTTCCCTTCTTCTTCCATAGTATCAGGAAGGACAGTGGGGATCTGACTATTCAAAGGAAATTTGGGCCCAAAGAACGCTGCCTGCCAGCTTTCAGATGGATCTAACTCCAGGATGAATTTCTTAACGTTAAGCCCAGTTTACCAGCCGTTTCTTTCTAGCTGTCCCTCCTGCTGAGAGCTGTGTGCTTGCTCCAAGGATCCAGAACAGCCCTCTCTCAGACCATCAACAGATAAACATAAGGTTGCTCTGTGAGCAGGCAGACAGAGCAAAACAAAACAAAAAAGCTTGGTGTGACTTCTTTGGGGGGAATCGCTAAAAGCTAAAACCTAGTTGTGACATGTACAGAGAAAGGGGGAGATAAAAGAAATTGTCCCAGTGCTGTCAATATGGAAAAGTGGGAGTTCAATGAAGCCTGACCTAGGATGTGAAGAGCCTCTGGCCAGAGGAGGTGTGCTAAAAATGCCTGACACTAGGCCCCACCCATGTATGCCAGCTAGCCCATGACAGAAGCCTGCTCCTAGAGGCTGAGGGAAGCCAGCAGGGTCTCAGTGGGTGTCCACTCCCAGGCATGAGGCTCCCACTTTTTCATGGCAGTTACTTCTCACTACTGATCATGTCCTGCCAATTACATCACCCTGACCTTCACTCCAGAAATCCAAAAACAGCATTTGGAAACACAATCTCAGATTACCTGGCTGCCTGGTGTGCTTCAGCCAGAAACCTCCATTCATTGTCTCCCTGACTCAAATGCCAATGAACACCTCCCATGGCATCTCTAAGCTAAGGATATGCTCCCTCTGTGGCAGTTAGTGCTCGGGATAACAAATCAAAACAAGGAGGCTGGGGTCAATTGTGTTCGCCTCAACTTCCAGAAGGTGGAAATAACCAGATGTTCCACCTGAGCATCATAAGAACATATGTTCAAAACAGAGTCTAACATGCATATAGCCAATCCTTTCCTGGTGGTAGGTACTTAACAAGATTTCCTGGAACATTTTAACGTTTACAGCTGATAATGCAACCCAAAGACTGGGCTAGGGCAAGGTTGTTTTTCCAGCCCCTGCAGACCAAGTACATTGCTTTGCACATATCCAGCCCCCAGCCAAGTGCTTCAGCCAGTACCAGCTTGCCCAGCACTCACTCTTGGCAGGCAAAAGAAGTGTTCATCTGCCTCCAGGGAAAAAGTAGACAGGGCAAGCATGGCGGATCCGCAGTGGCTGCTACAATGGACATCTTTCCCCTTGCCTGACAGAGGAGCACAAACTCTCCTAAAGCACTTGACATTTATTGCAAACGCACAATTTGTCTGCTTCCCCAAATGCCACGTGGACCTGACACAAGCCAGGGCTCCCTGCCTACCCAACTCACCTGCTCCACACCATCTCCGCTGCTCTGAGATTCTGACTTCCTGTTTCACTCATACATTATCTGGCCATGTTTCTTTTGGTCCCCCCTCCTCCCCGCCCAGCCTTAATTTAGGCTTCTTCAACTACATGTTGAAAACACACAGGGGTATATTTTTCTTTTATGCTGCTGTTTCTTCCAACCACCACTGCACTCTTTAGCATTTGCATGGCTAGAGGGAAGGGATCAGGAGTGTGAAGAAGGGAGGAAGAGAATGAAGTTCACAGTGGGGAATAAACATGAAAGGGGAAAATAAAGTCAACAAAAAGCCAGGCCTAATTCCAGCCATAAAGTCTTTGCACCATTTTGATAGCATAATTGAGGCCTTTTCTTTTTCTCAAATCCTCGATATTTCTCCCAAAGAGGCAAAGGTGAAGGAGGGGCATATAGGAAGGGCCAAGATAAGTCTTCTGTGGGGCCTTGATGGCTGTTCAGACTGGGCACTGCAGTCCCTGGCTGCAGAAAACTTCAGAGATAGATAAGATGCATCTTGACTGGTTGGTGGCTCCTGGTTTTCCCACTGCTCTTGGATCAACACCAAAGGCTTTCTTCAGGTCAACACCTACACACACACACACACACACCTGCTCTCATTATCAATATTAATAATATTAATATAGTAATAGAGATGGAGAAAGGCTAGCTAATAAGATGCAGTGAGTGGAAATATAGGCTGGGAGTTCTCAAAATTATCTGCTGAGGGATACAAAGGCCCCAGGGCCTCAAGGGGTCTCTCTATTTCCTACAGGGACCTCTTCTTCCCAGTGTCCCTTCCCAGCCCCAGTTTAGTTGACTTGCCAGACCCAGTTGGTGCTGACCTGAATGGCCATCTTATTTGTTTTCAGGATAGAGGTCATTATTAGTAATTGTATCTCTGAGGAAGAGGGTTCTGCCTGCCTGCCAGCCCAGTCTTGCCTTTCTCTGTCCTGCCCTGAGTAATGTCACCATCAGCACAAATGCTCCCTGTTCATGGGGAGCCCAAAGATGGGGAAACTATGGAGTGTCAGTGTTGAAGGCTGCTGAGCCCTCCACCTGAGGCTGTCACAGACTCAAACAGGGCATTCCTATACCCCCAGCCCCATACACCCCTCACAAATTCACAACGCCAAGGATCAGTCAGGACGCATAGCCAGGTCTCACTCAGAAGCCAGATAGATCTTTCTAAGACATCCCATTCCTAGTTTCTAGTTTTTCCCTCACAGCCAGGGATGGTCTGTCTCTTCTGAGAAAAGATTTGATGCAGAAATAACAAGGCAGGAGCCTACCTACCCATCTCAGGGCTTCCCAGGTTGTTTCTTTGGGGCCTCTCTCCTACTTCCCAATTTGAACAGCCCCGCAGCCAAACCTTCCCAGGAGCAGCCGCTGTGATGTTCAAAGGGCCCATTCCACTTATCTTCCCACATCCTCCTCTCCTGCTTCCCTCTAACCAACTCCTCAGAGCAAATTTCCCAGCCCCTACTCCACTGTCCCTCCAATAACCAGAGGGTCTCCAATCTCATTAGAAAAACATTTCCAGCTCTTAAAGACGCTGAACCAATCCATCTGTCCTGTTGTTCCCACACTCAAGGCAGGTTTCTATGGCCTCTGGAAGAGGATCATAAAGACCTCAAGCCCTGAGAATGCTGGGAAATGGCAAAGGAGCCCAACCCTCAGACAATCTCAAGGGCCCTTCTGACTACTGATAAATTAGATTTGGAGCAGTCAGGGTTGTGGTGGGGAGACTTGTGGACTTGGGGCAAATTTAAAAATATGGGATTTCAGCAGGAAGTCATTTTAAGAGAACAACGTCCCATCCCCAGAAGGTGGGGAGGGTGTTCT
>CAJQZJ010032322.1:2346623-2390786 GCA_907164525.1 Lophiomys imhausi | reverse complement strand
TCCATCAAAAGGGAGATTCCAAGAAGGCTTCTAGCTTTTCCTAGAACCCACAAGAAAGTGGCTTCAGAAAGCATTTGGAGTTCCCACAGACAAGCAGGGCTCTGCAGTTGGCTGTTTATATAACACTATACTTTGGGCCCCTCCCGGCATCACTGTGGAATAGAAAAGGCAAGTGTTTTCATATCTATTTTATAGATGGGTAAATCGAGATTTGAGGATGCTAAATGATTTGTCCAAGGCCACACACCAGTCAGGGGTCTGGGGGACACTAGAATCCTGAACCTGTGATTGCCACTCATTCCAGGGCTCAGACAAAGAGGATATCAATTTTACTTTACTAATGCCTTCTTTTTCCAACACAGGTGGCAGCTCTGGAGACCTGGCCTGCCACATTCTGACAGGGCATCTTACAAACTGGTGTGCTGTCCCCACTCTCTGCATGGGGAACCAAACCATAGTCTCCAATGCAGAAAGGTTCAGCCCATTCTATAGGACTTAAGTGAGACAGAAAGCTTCCTTATGAGACTCCGGGTGCTGGGCAGCCTCAGCACTGTGGGTAAGCTCCGACTGGTGCCATGACTTGGTTAGGGAGACAGACATGTTCTCCCTCAGCTTGGGTAGTCACAAGCATGGCTGGATATAGAACACCTGCATTTCTTTTTTTTTTTTTTTTTTTTTGGTTTTTCGAGACAGGGTTTCTCTGAATATCTCTGGCTGTCCTGGACTCGCTTTGTAGACCAGGCTGGCCTCGAACTCACAAAGATCCGCCTGCCTCTGCCTCCCAAGTGCTGGGATTAAAGGCGTGCGCCACCACCGCCCGGCTAACACCTGCATTTCTATAGAGAACAGACTCATTCACACTTCAGGAAGGAACCTGTCAAGTCTCAGAGCCATAGTTTTGGGAGTTTAGACTTGGGTTTTTTTGTTTGTTTGTTTGTTTTGTTTTGTTTTGTTTTGTTGTTTTCTTTCCATTTTAAAGCCAGGGTATCATTCCAGAACATTTGGGCCTCTTACCCCTAAAATTAATTTAATATGAATCCCCAAACAACTAATTAGCCTTCAAGGATACTCTGCTTTTGATTTTGTGGAGAGAGCCAGCAGAATCCGAAGAGAGTATGTGCCACTCTGTGGAGATGGGCCATTCTTCCTTCAGAATCCACAGAGGCACAGCAACCAGCAGGAGGAAGAAGAGAGCTTGTGAGGAAGAGAAAAATGTTGTCTGGACATGGGCCCTTTAAATGAGATCATTTTGTATGCATGTAACGAGCTCTGAGGCCATAGGGCCTACAGGAGAGTGACCCCTACCATCTTGCCACAGGTTACTCTGCAAAGGAGTTGGGGGAGGAGCACACCTCTTGGCTCCCTGCCAGGCTGCCCTGGGGTCTACGTGCCAAGAGCAATTAGCCAGGGGGAGGACGACTCCTGTGGAGTGGCAGAGGTAATGCTGCAGCTGGGCAGAGGGGCCCAGCCAGCCCAGGTCTCCAGGGGCTTCTTCAGGAGCCAAAGACTAAAAATAACCCAGGCCTTTGTTGCAAGCTGCTGGACCACAGCAATGGAGCTGATTCCAGGGAAGCTGAGCATGCGCGAGGGTCCTGCTCACGGAGACCTGCCCTTTGGGCAAATGATTTTTCCAGAAACGTGTCAGCTATCATGCTGTTGCTGTGATTCCAAGACAACTCAACCCACTGCAGCCCTCAAGGCTCATCGTCCAGCACACAGAGTTCTCAGAGTCTAGGCCTTCCTACCTCTTTCTTCTAGAAACTTTCTTATTTCAAACAAGAGTCCATCTCATATGAGGGAGCTTAGGGTACAAGAGCAGACGAGGGTTATGAATCATTGCCACCTAGTTACAAGTAATCACCATGCCCAATGATCCAGTTAAGAAATGATCATTTCTCCTCCATTCTAAAATGCCCAGTCACAACTCAGTAGTCAGTCACTGGCAAACATATACTACATGAAAGGAAGAAATTGCCCAGAAAAGAAATTTATAGTGCAGCATCAATACTGAAGGGTTTCTCAAAGCTATGGTCTCTCTATCCAACCCTGGATCATTGAATGGGCAGCCTTTGCCCACCTCTCCAGAGCTTGAGTCCCACCCACAGAAACTGAGCCAGGCCCTTCACACTCAATTCAGTTGGGAGGCAGGACCTTCAGCATCTGTGTTCATATGCTGTGGTTTGTCTCACCTCAAGGATACCATAGTTCTGAAGGTTAAGGAACCACCTGGTCCCTTGCAAAGTCTCTCTTGAAGAACAGCAAATACTGACTGTTCTAGTGGGGTCCTGATTTTTTCCTCCCATCCCTAGGGCCCTCTCAACCCCTCATCGAGTGGTGGTGCAGTGGATCAAGACCATCCCAGCTGTGGATGGCACTGCTGAGGTTCAAAAACTACAACTCCTCTTCTTAGCAGAGACAAAGGAAACCAAGTGGTTTCCAAGTTCCATCTTCAAAATGGCCTCCTTCCAGTGAAGCTTGTAATAAGTGGCAACTTCCCCACAGCATTTCGTTCCTCTGTGAGAGTTTAGGATGATGAGCCTAAGCTAAGGGTGAGGAGCCCATGAGAAGGGTTCTTGAGACACAATAGATTAAAACAAAAACAAAAAGCCACCAAACAACACACGAGTGATTGATGAGCAGTCCCCAAAATGGCTTCCTCTAAGGTGGGAAGCAATGAGAGGGATGCATTGCCAGGGTGAAATTGAGGAAGGGTCCACAGGGCTGGGGCTGGATTGTTCTTCCAAAGTTCAAGTACCATCTGGTAGAAATGAGGAAACACTGGCTAAGGTACCATGTGTGGGGCAGGAGATCACAGGTAGGTCGGGAGGTGAGTAGAGACCTTGCCTTCTTGGTTCTACATGTTCATGCCCTTCTGTAACTATTCATTTTCTTTACAGTTGGTCAGTTGTGGATATGCAGAAGGAGAGCTCCATCTGGATTAAACAGGGCTCCAGTTCAGCCTATCTTGTGGCAGGTCACATTCTGTGACCTGGGGCCCTAGGCCTGGCAGCCGAAGGCTGATGCCTTCTCTTTGAGCAGCTCCCAGCATAAATGGCAGCTCCAGCTTCCTGTAAGAGACAATGTAGCATTAGTAGCTGCACTCCTGCTAACTCTTGCCGCCCTCCCCAACCTAATTGCTTTAACATCTGGCAACTCCTATTTTCCTCTGACTTTCATGATTCAGAGACCAAGTCCCAGTCTTGAAGGCATTCGGAGTCCATTGCTCAGTGGAACATGACTGCTCAGAGATACCAGAGGAACTGTTATAAAGAGCCTCACCCCTGAGTCGCAGCTTTAGTGAACCTGTACTAGTTCCCTTGGAAGCTCACACCTCCCCGCTCTCACGGTCACACATCTGAGAAACATCCCCTTGACCGGTCAGTTGAAATTGCGTCTGGTTGTACTGTGCCTCAGTTTCCTCATTTGTCGTTCATTAGCAGTTGTACCTACCTCATTGGGTTGTGATGATTAAACGAGACAAAATACAAAAAGCCCTTAGCACAAGGCCTGCAGCATAATAAGGGATCAATAAAACCTATTGATAAGGTGTGGTTGTGGTTACTGTTGAGTTCATCATAATTACCTTCTGGAGGCTCAGCCACTGGGGGGTTTAAACAGTACATGTGATAGCCACGGTCACAGTCATCGCAGAACAGTAGCTGGTCCTAGTAGACACAGAAGGGGTTGAAGGGGGAGGAAAGAGATGCAATTACTCAAGGACAGTGTCTTAACCCTACTTATTCCTCTACTCTTATTCCCATAGATCAGCTTTCCAGGCCCAATTTGGGGGTCTTCACTGTCCCTTAAATGTGGCTTATACTTTATCAACACCTGAAATTTTCCCTCTGCCACCTCAACTATGCAAGTCCTTCACCACCTTAAGGCTTGTTTTAGTCAGTATTTCTATTGCTGTGGAGAAACACCATGACCAAAAAGCAAGTTAGGGAGGAAAGGGTTTATTTGCTTTACACTTCTAGATCATGGTCTGTCACTGGAGGGAGTCAGGACAGGAACTCAAGCAGGGCTGGAACCTGGAGGCAGGAGCTGATGGCAGAGGCCTTGGAGGGGTGCTGCTTACTGGCTTGCTTCCCATGACTTGTTCAGCCTGCTCTCTTATAGAACCCAGGACCACCAGCCTCGGGGTGACACCACCCACTATGGTCTAGGGCCTCCCCCATAGATTACTAATTGAGCAAATGCCCCACAGTTGGATCTCATGAGGTCATTTCCTCAACTGAGGCTCCTTCCTCCCTGATCACTCTAGCTTGTGTTAAGTTGACATAAAACCAACCAGTACGGGGCTCTTCTCTGCTCTTTTTCTTAGAAGTCTTCCCTGATGGCTACCTTACACTCGAGCTCACAGAGATCCCATGGGCAGTAATGCTGTGGATTTCCCTGCCCAAGCCTCACCATGGCAATGACCGAATACATGGACCGAATCTCTATTCTTCCATCTGTGCCATGGGCAACAGCTGTACTTGGTGGTGCCATCCATGGAATCTCAGAACTCCTTCAGAATTTAAATGTAGGTTTTAAGAAAAGCATCCTCGCTGGCTGGGGGTTGGAGCCCAGAGGGAAGCAAGAGGTTGGTTGGTTCTGGAAGTAGAAGATACTCACACGGGCGAAGGATGATGACAGCCTGAAGGAAGGCAGGGCAATGAGGAAACAATCACTGATTGGTGTGATTGCCCAGTCACTGGGACATGGGGAGGAAAGTGGCCATGGAGATTGGAGCGAGAGAGAGAGCACAGCCTCAACTACAGATCTAAGGTGACCAGGGAGGGTTGACCTGGAAACTGGAGATCAGGACAGAGGTCTGGGCCCAAGGTAAGGATTTGGATGTCACTGGTGATTAGATGGCAAATGAAGGTCCTGGGACAGGAAGTCCAGAGTGTATGATGGCAGATGTCTCTGAAATGGTGATGATGGAGGGCTGTCTATGAAATGATATGCATAATTTTGTATACAGGTAGAAGTGTATATTTTGAGAAAATGTATATTTCTGAAAATAGTGAATCTGTGGATTTCTCTGGAAGACAAGGAAGCCAAGACACTTTCACAACACTAGCATTAAGGGACAGTAGAGACGAAAGAGACCAAAAGAAGCCCACTTAAGGAAGAGTGTGAAAACCAGCACATCAGCTTGACTCCCAGCAGGTGCGCTATGGCATAAGAGCCAAAGGAAGCTGTGGAATGGTTGGGATCTGAAGAGAAGTGATATTAGTGATGCCCTAAAGACATCAATAGTTCCCACCATAGAATCAACACACCACTACAGAAAAGAATACCCTAAATTGGACTCCCCACCTCCAAAAGAATTCAAGCGTATGAGGGTGTAAACCCACTTGCCACATGTAGCTGTCTACCACCATCATCCTTCCTTTCCCATCCACTTTTCAGGGCAATGATCGCTCATGCTTGCACAATGAAAAATAGAATTTTAAAGGAGCTCTAGCCCCCAAATCCAAGAAGTTGGATGCACTGATGGCTACAGTGCCAGTGGGATGGGACTCTCACTCTGGGATCTGCAGACCATGTAAAAAAATCCTCATTGTCAAAGCAAAGACCCTACTCCTCCACGGACTCCCACAAAGGCTCTGTCCTAACAGTCAGGAAGACCAAAGTCTACAATCAAACCAAATCTCAGCCAACAGAGACAAGATGAATAAAACTAACAAAGAACCATGAAACCATAAGAATGAAGACTATGGCTGGAGATCACTGAGGAATGGCTTCTGGGATATTCAGTGAAAAAGATCAGAGTGGAAAAAAAACATACCTATCTCTTATCATTTAGTTATGAATTCAATATATAAAACACGTCTTTAATTTAAACATGATATAAAGACAAACTTTGTAATTTTTAAATGGCCATATGTAAGCAAAGAAGAAAGTTAAGCTTGGAATCAGAAAATGGAAGCTAGATTTTCTTGAATACCTCCTTCTTTCTAGATTTGTTTGTAGAACTATTTTACATAGTCATAAAAAATTAAAATCTTAATATATCCTTAGGAGTGAGTTCCTCATAAGTGAATATACTTGTTTTTCTAGTATCTTGTATATAATGACACAACTACAAACAGAAACTGTTTTGGGTGACTACTCTTTTTTTATTTTGATTTTCATTTGATTCAGAGTCTTGCTGTGTAACTCAGTCTAGCTTCAAACTCATGATCCTTCTGCCTCTACCTCCAGAGAACCCAGCTAATACACGAGCTAAATAACAAGGCTAAATGTGAATATGTGTGTGTATATTTTTCAGCAATTATATTATTAATGATAATATTGGAACTGGATATCTAATGTAGCTAGTTATATATGTATCAAATGTGTGCTTGCAATGGTATCCATTGAGAAGCGAAATGTTTTTCATGACTGAAGGCAAGCATAAACATGAGATCAACGAATTAATAGGAAAACCACATAATTAGTTCTGGATGCAATCTAGATGTATTTTAATAAATAAATGTTGTATTTTATCTTTTAAACAAACAAAAATATGCTCTAGCTCTTCCACTGAAAATGTTCTGAAAGGATGACAGACACTGTAAAAATTAACCCCTCTGGACCAGAAGTCTTTTGGACGTGGCTGATGTTATACTAGCACATGAAGTGTATTAGGTAACTTCCTTTGGCCAAAAGCAAGGAAGCTATCAAAAGTTCTCAGGGTCGTTTCGAAAAGGATTAGGTTCCAGCCAGAATGTTCCCAGAGGCCAAAGAGAATTTTAACAGCAAAAGATGGAAACAAAATATATTTAAGCTCCTCGGTTAATAAAGATAGTAGTTTTGAAACTTAGTCCCTTTGGAAGATGTTAGGGAAATTGGATGCTTTTATTTATTTTGACACCATTTTATACTTAGAGAAAAATAGCAGAAATAATAGTTTCTCTATTTTCTATTCAGCTTTCCCAAATGGTAGCATCTTATGCTACATGGTAGAGTTACAGAGAGGGAGATTTTCATTGGTAAAATGTTATTAACTGGTCTATAGAAAACTGGCTTTAGTTTGTTGAGTTGTTTGCTTGTTTGTTTTTCTTTTACTTATTTATAACACCCACATGGAAGTCAGAGGGCAATTTGATGGAGTCAGTTTTTTCTTTCCACTGTGTGGGTCCAGAGATCAAATTCCAGTCCTCGGCTTGGAGGCAAGTGCTTGACTCACTGAGCTATCTCACAGGCCTTCTTTGTTTGTATTTTGAGGAGCAGGGTTTCAAGTAGCCCAGGCTAACCTCAAAGTCACTCTATAGCCGAGAACAGCCTTGATCTCTTGACCCTCCTCCTCCACCTCCAAGTGCTAGGATTACAGCCAGTTTACACAACCAGTTTACACAGTACTGGAGACAGAACTCAAGGCTCTGTGTGTGCTAGGTAAATACTCTACCAGGCAGAGCCACATCCCTAGGTTTACTTCTGTATTCTTTGTGTCCCTCAATATGTGACATTTCCAAAGTTTACCTTTCACCACCCTGACACATTTTAATTAACAAATTGTATTTGTTGATGATTTCATACATGTTTATGATATATTCTGGTTAGGTTCTTCCCCAACATCTCTTCTCTCCCACCCATTAACCCCTGTTCTGCCTTATAAATTTTTTTCTCCCATGTTCATAACTTTTCATTCTGTTTTGTGTCCCACAGAGTTTAACTGGGGCACCTGTGTGACCCTAAGTTTGGAACTAGCTATGTGACCCTAAGTTTGGAACTAGCTATTAGTGTCTGGTGGGCTCATCAGTCACGCCACAACTGGACATTATGCCTGCCCTGCAATCCTATTTTCTGTTGGTCACCAATAGTGCAGCAGTGGTAGAGTCCTGTGAGTCACTTCCCATCCATAGCTGCTGGGAAGGTCTGGTTTGTGTAGACCCAGGACCAGTACATAGCTGCTATGAGTGCGTGGCTTCCACAGCCATGTCCTACTTAAAAGATGGCACGTAAGAGCCCTTCTCCCCATCTTTGGTGCTTACACTCTTTCCACCCCCTCTTCCACAATGTTCTCTGAGCCTGAAGAGGGTGGTATAAATGTTTTGTCTAGGGCTAAGTCCCCAACTGTCCTTTAGTCTCAGCATCTTGTACCACCGTGAGTCTGCATTCGCCTCTGTCCACTAAGAGCAGAGGCTTCCTGATGAAGGCTGAGGGAAGCTTTCGTAGGCACACACAGGCATCAGGACGGCTGTTTATGTGGTCAGGAACTTGACACTTTTGAAGAGTGTGGTTTGGGGATTTTATAAACATCACTGGATGTGTGGGCTGGATCTTTTCCCATATGAAGACTAAGGTATGGAACACCACTGAAGCTACACTCTGCTCTTCTCACTAACTCATGCCGGGGCATCTCTGGAGCTTGTATGTTTGGTTACTTGTAATATCATCAGATAGCTAAGGTCAGTGAAGTTACTAGTTTTCCTTTGGTAATATGTAATCAGGGACATATTTTGAGTTCATGTAAATGACCTGTTTTACATACCTTCACTCACTACATTAAAAAAAAAAAAACTTAATGGTGCTTGCCTAACTGTGGTCTTGCCTATGATTTCTCCTTCTGCATTTATTGGATTCTACACTACGAATGTACATATTCTTATTCCTCTCTCCCTCATTCCTTCCCTCTCTCCCTCCCTCTCTTCCTTCACCCATTTTTTCAACTTCATAATATAAGAAGGGATATTTGTGTTGGGTGTCTCGTTGCTTCTAGGTCCTTGCTAGGTTCCCCAAAGGTCTACATAAGCTTGGTACCCAGGGCATGGTATTGGGGAAGCTCCATAGACCTCCAGGAGGTAGGACCTAGTAGCAGGGCTTTAAATCACTGAAGATATACTTTGAAAGGGACTGTGGGACCCTGGTATCCATTCTCATTCATATTCTTTCTCTCCTTCTCCTCTCTTTCTCTCTGTTTTGTTATATGAGCACTTTATTGTTACATGCATTCTGTGTTAAGTATACTCACCAAAACCCCAAAGCAACTGGGTCACTTGATCTTGGACTGCAACCTTCATCACCTCCAAAACCATGAGTTAAGTAATTCCTTTCTCTTTATAAATTGTCTCAGGCACATTGCTGTACTAATGAGAAACTGACTAACTTTGCCAAAAGATCTAGGAAATAAATGTGTGTATAGACACAGATGCATATATCCATATGGAGGTCTAGATCATTCATATATGTATAAATACAAAGATACTTCCTATATTAAAAACCATGAGTTTATGCACACACACATGCACATGCATACACACACTCCAATCTAAAACCACAGGATTCAGGCTCATCCCCTCCTGTTTTATGGTTATTCTTACTCTGGCTTTTAGAACTATGACTCTCTGTCACGGTATTCAGTTATTCATTTAGACATAATATATATAAAGTCATTTCAGAATAACTAATTCATATGCCCATAAAAATAATTTTTTAGCTAGAGCACAGCATTTACAATGCAGCTGTGTGTGTCTCTAGTCTTGCAGCACACAGCCAAAACACCATTTTCCAAAACAACTTAGGCTGACTATTCTCCCTACTCCTCAGTCTAGTTATGCTGTTTGTCATATAGCTAGATTCATTGGTTACTGTTTTCTTTTTTAGTTTTAGCTTTTCTAGTCTCTTGGTTAGCATTAAAATATGTTTCTGTCTACCGAACTTTCTCCTGATCCAAGCTATGCAAAATGAGTGTTCGTGAGGCCATGTTGGTCCTCCCTTAGCCCAACTCATCCCCACATCTCTTTCGTTCTCCTCCCCATCCCCACCCACTCCTGAAGATGACCACTCCCGTGACCTCCTTGTTTATCCTTTTACGTAAGTGCACATATACATGTGTGTTTCCTTATATAGCCTCTTTCCTTACAGTAAACGCAACCTGCCATCAATAGATGATATTCCATGTAACTCCGTCTTTGTCCACTTGTCATGGAACCTAATGCACATCCTTGCACAGACATCTCCCCGTTCTTTACACAGCTGCATAGTACTTCACTGCACAGCTGTGCCTGGGCCTAGTTGATCATTTTTCTATGCATGTACACCGAGGTTATTTCTGAGATTTTTAATTAATAAATCACCTCACACACATATATCTCTGTAGTTGGATGTACCCTTCAGGGTAGGTTCCCACAGATGGGATGGCTCTGCCAAAAGTTAAGTATATAGTAGTTTTGTTAGAGATCACCAAATCCCTCACTCCAGAAGGGTCTTACCACTTGCCTCCCCTCCAATACTATAGATAGGAACTGATTTCCCCTAGCATCATGTATTGTTATCCTTGAGAAATTTTTCTCATCAGGTAGGCAAGAAACAGGATCTTGGTTTTATTTTGAGTTTCTTTAATTGGGTGTTTGAAAGTTCATTTTAATATTTATGGCTCATTTTTATATTGTTTATGAATCATTTCTCATGCATGTTTCTCCTTGTCTGTCAAGTCCCTGTTTCTCTGCTGTCCTTCCTCAGAGCTCTTTATATCCTGGGGCCACTGGACCTTCACCTGCATCTGTTGCAGGCACATCCTCCCAGCTTGTCAGTTACCCTCTGACTGTACCGTGTTTGTGATTATGCAAATTTTCATGGAGTCTAATTTTCTAGTATTTCATTTTATTGCATCTCTAATTTTGAGTCGACTGAAAACCCTTTCCCAATGCTTAAGTGAAAGAGGAATTTGGTACTGGTCTAGTCTTACATTGTACATTTAAATTCCCAGTCTATTTGGAGATTGTTCTTATGTCTGGTGTGAGATATGAAGCTTATTTTGTCTTCTCCCAAATGGCTCTCCTATTGTCCCAGCATCATTCATTAAAAAGTCTATCTTCGACACAGTAATTTTAGATGCAACCTTTATCCTATACTATATTCCCCTATGTAGGTAGCCCTATTCCTAGGCTTTCTATTCTCTTCCAGTGGGTCTATTTGTCTAATCACACATTACTACCACACTGTTCCACTCTGGAGGCTTCCCAAAAGATCTATTGTCAGCTAGTTTCTGTTTTCAGCACACTATATCAGAACTTCCTTGGCTACTTTCTTTTTTGAGTTAGAGCCTTATATAGCCCAGGCTGGCTTAAAGTTTGCTATGTAGGCAAGGATGATGTTGAACTTCTGATCCTCCTGAATCTACCTTCCAAACATTGGGATGACAGGCATGCAACACTCTGCCTGGTTTCTACTGTGTTGAGGATTGAACTCAGGGCTTCACGTGTGCTATAAAGCACTCTACAACAGAGATACAACCTCGGCCCTTCCTCTGCTATCTGAATCCACTTCTTCAGTAGGTACATAAGTATCAGCTTGCCTAACTCCACAAAGGAAGCTTTCTGATATTGTTGTTACTCCTGGTGTCCATTTGTAAATTAATATAGGCATAACTGATGTCTCAGTAATGTTGAGTCATTTTATCCAATATCACAGGACATCATTCCACCCGACCTTTGTGGTTTCAAACATATTTAAATTTTTTTTTCTTCATACAGAAGAAAGACAGTGTCTGTCTGTCTATGTGTGGGTATATTCACATGAGTGCAAGTGTTGCCAGAAATCAGAGGTGTCTGATTCTTTGGAGCTGGAGTTACAGGCAGTGGTAAGTTGCCTGATATAAATGTTGGAACCAGAACTCAGATCTTCTGAAAGAGCAGTGTATGCTTTTAATCACTGAGCCATTTCTCCAGCCCCTCCTTTTCACGTTGTATATTCAAGTTAGCCTATCATTGATTCTCTATGGTTTCCCAGACATACTGTCACATCACTTGAAAATACTGTCTTAATACAGGTTAAATATCCCACATTTGAAGTGCTTGAACCAGAAGTGATTCCAATTTGTGTGTGTGTGTGTGTGTGTGTGTGTGAGAGAGAGAGAGAGAGAGAGAGAGAGAGAGAGAGAAGGCACCTTTGAGTTGAAATCCAAGAAGAAAGATGACATTCGTTCATTTTGTATATTCTTTATCCTTTGCATAGGATCACCTTCAGGAGAACTTGAAAGTGTTGCAAAGGAAAACAATCTTCAACGGACGGAGTTCACTGGAGAAAGCTCTAGAATTTGTAGGCTGGCTAACACAAGACAATAATAACTCATATTCTGAGCACTTGAACAATTACTGGACACTTCTATAAACCATTTACATGAAATTTTTAAGCTTCTAGCAAGCATGAAGGTGGCCGCCATTTAGTGGATTGAAGATGGTAAAGGTCACCTACCACAGACGGTTTGGACTATGATATTTGAATACGGAGCCTGTGCCTTGAAGACCACGTCCTCTTGATGTGTCCAGATTCCTGTGATGATGCCTCACATTAAATCTGTTTCATTCTAAAGATGTACAGTAGAATCCTTTTTTTTTTTTTTGCTTTTTTATTAACATTTTTTTTGTAATTAAAAAGTATGATTACATCAAAAAAAGATCACCTTTAGCATATCACAAATACCCTAAAGGTAACCTTATGCAATATTTTAAAATGATTTTATGCATGAAGCAAAGTTTTGTGCTGTATAATTTTCCTCTGACATCATGGTGGTAATCACGAAGCTCTGACTTCTGGAGCCTCCTGTGGATTAGCAAAAGTAGGTACTGGGAAGACGGCTCAGTTGGTTAAACACCCACTGCACAAGCATGAGGACCTGAGTTCAGGTCCCCAGCACCTGTGTAAAAGCAAGGTGTAGCAGTGCACACCTGACGCCCCAGCTTTTGGTAGAGGAAGCCATATCTGGAGACAAAATGACCCCTGGAACTCATTAGCCAGCCAGGCTAGCCAGACTGATGAGTGTACATCAGTGTGCTATCAGTCTCAAAAAATAAGGTGGGGGGTGATGGAGGGAGACAACTGATATGGAAATCCAGACTCCACGTGTGCAAACACATGGGCACACACCTGCATGAACACACACATATAACACACACACACAAAGGGTAAGATACATAAAAGATATGGTGCTTATGAAACAAGATTGGACACAATGTCCATTGTTGAAGCTGGGATAGAATGCTTCAATATTCTCTCAACCTTTGTACGTGTTTGAAATCATCCATAACAAAAAAGGGACCTGAGTATTCTGCGTTTCCTGTATTTACCATGTCATCCAAGTGAGACCATGAACCAGAATGTGGTGGAAGCAGCCAAGTGCATCCCACCTGAAGCACTGGTCACCACCATAGTCCCTGGACTCTGGAGAGCAATTAGCCAGGTTGCTAAGGACAATGATCAAAAAGGCATCCCCTGATGGCCACATTTGGCATCTTTCCCTGAAGATATAAGGGCCCCAAGGCAAAAGTACAATGGTCCCAAGGATTGCAGAAGATAAAAAGACTGTCATTTTTCCCAAGGAACCCACAGCCTAGAGTTTTGTCACCCCTCCACCTCTCAGAAGACCCACAGCCCCTTCGGTCTCTTCCTGGCACTAGGATAGTCCAAACTCACATCATTCTCTGAGGTCCCACACAGGATACACGATTTGCATTCTATGCATTGCCACTTGTAGGTCTTGACCGCCTCGGTCATATTCAGAGTGAACTGCAGGCAAGTCGGGTGACCTGAAAGAAGCCAGAAGAACAGTGTTAGGACAAGACCTGTACTCCCAACGTCACTGGTTCAAAGCACACCTTGGAGGGAGTATGGAAGAAGGCAGGTAGCAGAGGCTAGGAACAGACCTAGAGTCTGAAAGCAGTTCTAATCACAGCCCCCTCTACCACTGCCACCTCCAGTCAAGGCAGATAGAAGTCAAATGGAGAGATGGGCATTCACCCTTTTCCTAAGTACCATTCAGTTCCTCTTACCTTAAGAGCCGAATCCCCCCCCCCATAGGTGTAACAAGTAGAGCAGAAAGCCATGATCACAAAACACTAGAAAGGGTGTTGGGTTGCACACAGCCCAAGGCAGCCTGGTGTGTGCTTATCAGAGGGGGGGTGGGGGTGAGGGACATCTTAGCAGAGCTACTTGGAGCTGGGACTGCCTGAGTGGTCAGGGAATCATATAAGGCTTGCAGGGACAGCACTTAGGGGTAATAGGTTGCATTTTATCTTTACCTTGAGTATCTAGGCCCATAGCAGAGAGATGGGCAAAAGCTCAAACCCTGGACACTCACAGGGAGGCAAGAAGAAAGGGGTCTGGCAGGGAAAGCAAATGACTATCCCAGCAAATGACCAGATCTGTCCTAAAAGAATCCTTCTCTGGTTCTAGCTCTGTTCTCCATCTCAAGTGTCATGTTAGCTAAATCTTTAGCCAGATGGGGAGAGGGACTTTAAGCTGTGACCATAGATTCCACAGCACTGAAGGAATGCCTGAGGCTCGACCCGCCCACCAAGCAAGACTCCATCAGCCGCTGTTGATTGAGTCTGAAGAGCAATGGCAGCAGTGAGTAGACAGCTGGGAGCTACAGAAAGTGCAGACCCTTCCAGTTGCAGGAAAGAGAAACTTGGATGGTGTTCCCAGGTTTCCCAATGCTCTGACCTGGATGGGCAAAGCCCACTGCTGACTCTGCTGTAAAGAAACAGCAACTTAGCCCAGGGCCCCATTCATCTCCAGAGCTCGCACTGCAGAGAGCATTGTGCTGCCCCTTCCATGTGAGGGATTTTGTCCTTTAAAGGGTACTATAAACAGGTTCACTGACCAGAGTTAGCATCACTTACCAAGTGAAGCCACAGACAGAGTTCTAAGTGCCATCCCTAGCCCTCAGGAGAGCCAGATCCCAGCAGGAACCCCATGCTTTCCTCTTGAATCTTCGGAGAGCCCATCAGACCATGGTCATTTGGGTAAAGTACTGGCTAGTCCATTGGCATAAGGACTTACCAGATCTTGGGCTCCCTAGATATAAACCACACTGAAGTTTCTGAGTAGTAGCGTTGGAGTAGAAGCAATCAGTGGTAGGAAGACATGAGAAAGACAAGAGGCCAGAAAGAAGCCTGAAATTACAACCCTGCACAAATACCCTGTTCATTTTCTCGAAAACGTCTTAAAGTACTAACTGAGGAGAATACAAGTCAAGCTGTTCCCTATGCTAACCTCCCAGAGTGAAAACACAATGAGAACAGAGGGGACGTTTTCAGCTGTGGACTCAGTGGTATGGGCCACAGGTGTCCAGGTTCTCAGACAGGACATCATTGGAAAAGATAGAGCTGAGATCATCAGACATACACCCTGCCTAGGCAAGGTGGTTTTGTCCAGTTGCCTGGCCTTGGGCCATACCTCAGCCATAAACAGCCAGCTTACACTGAGGGCTCATTTACTCAGCAACTGTTTCATGAGCAGCTGCTAAGCTGGTTGTTACACTAGATAGAAAAGATACTGTGTGAGCAAGACACCCTAAGCCCTCCAAAGAGACCTCAAATTACTAAACACCATGTACATCTATTTAATCATTATTGGGTGATTAACACCATAAAGCAAAAGCTGAGTTGGCAATGAAAACCAATGGGAGGTCCTAACCAGAGAGGACAAGGAAACCTTCCTGGGAAAGTTAAGTGGGTGGGGAGGCGAGAGGGTGCTGGGTAAGGGGACCAGTGTTCAGGCTCTGGGCAACAAGGAGCTTTGCAAACTAAAAGGAAGAGAAAGACCAATGCACATGAGTGTAGGCTTCTTTGCAAAATGAAGGGGCAGGAGGTCACCAGGGAGACATTGAAGCCAGACTAAATAGTAACTTACAGCCCTTGTTTAAGCATTTAGGCCTCTAAAGTCATTGAGGGCTTTCAAGCAGAGCAGAGAACAGATAACTGTTTTTTTTTTTTTAAACCAGCACTCTTAGGCATAGAGGATCTTGAGGCTGAGGTTGTAGCTTTGGATGTCGGCAGTTACATGTGTGATAAGATGACATAGAACTACACAGAGGTACTCATCAAACAATCACAAATGTGTATGAGCTCACAAGCCTATGAGATAACAAAACCTGAAGAGGGTTTAGGATCTCAATACCTCTGCTATTTTACGTGAGTATCTAAAAAGCTCATTATGAGGGAAAGGCGCATGGGATTGCTATCATCTCATACAAACCTATAATTACTTCCAAAAAGATGAAAAGATCTTTTAAAACAAGAATATACACATTAAAATGTATATCATCAAGAAGAATGGGAATGGGGGAGAGAAGGTCAGTAAAGAATTTGCAGTGAGGCTGAGGAGATGAAAGAATTTTTGCCAGGATTGGTTAGACTGGTACAGCCACCAGGAGAGAGACAAGGAGAACTAGGCTCAGGTAGAAACTTGAGAAAACAGTAAGTGACAGGAATTGACTCATCTGAATAAATATCCCCGTGAGTGCCTGAATGAAGGAATTAGACAGAGTGCAGAGAAACCTACTGAGGAACACCATAGGTAGATGTGTGGCCACTCTGGAGAGAGGATCCACTCTGTTCTGAGCAGTGCAAGCTGTATCAGGGAGTTGAACATACTGTTGAGAGTTCAAAAGACAAGTATGGACTCAAAACAGAAACTTAAGACCAGGCATGGTGGCACACTTTTAATCCCAGCACTCCATAGCCAGTGGCTGGCAGATCTCTCTGAGCTCCAGACCAGCCAAGGCTAGACAGAGACATTGTCTAAAAAGACAAAAAAACTTAAGATTGATTTTGATAACTAGGTGGTGATTAAATCTAAGACTAAGCTTTGAGGAATCACCTATCTAAAGACAGACAAGCTGGGCATGGAAGGCGTGCCTATAAACCCAGCACCAGGGAGACTAGAGCAAGAAGGCAGCATGTTCCAGGCCACCCTAGGCTACACAGTGAGACCCTAGCTTAAAAACAAACTAAAAACAATGGAGGAAAATAGAACCAGTAAATGAATCAGAATGGCCAGAGAACCAAGAAGCAAATTGGGCAAGTCTGGGGTGACCGTAGCCAAAAGAAGAGATTTCAAAAATGGTCAGCTGTGTGGTACTGCAGGTTTGTCATTGTTCCACAAAGACCCTGAAAGAGGGAGTATTGTTTGTGGCCATGCCATCCTGAATGTGCCCAATCTGGTCTGAATGGGGGAGTGTTGACAGATCAGCACAAATGCTGTCCTGCTAATAATAACATTCCTCATGGTGCCATCTTCCCGAGCAAGGAAGGTCAGCACATTCCATGGCCTGGAACTCGGCTGGCAGCTGCACTGGAGCATCTGCTAAGGTGGGACTGGGGTGGACTGTGTGGTCCACATGTCCACAACACTGCAAATACTAGCCAACATCTGTGTCCAAGTTCTTCTACAGGCATGTTCAGTCTTAGCCATTGCAACATGATTTTGTTATCTACGAAGTCCACACTTGAGAATTGCACAATAGAGTTACAAAATAATAATAGTAAATTCTTGATAATCTCATAATGTTTTACAACTTTGTGTTGGGCTGCATTCATAACTATCCCGGGACACTTGTGTCCTGTGGGCCACAAGTTAAACATATCTACAGCTTCTACACACACCATGTGCTGGACTCTGGAGACATTTTCGGGTGGTAGCTTTAAACAAGTGAACAGTGGTGAGTGGGTTTTAGAAACTTCTATTAGAAATTTCTAGGGTAAAAAAAAAACCCACAGGCTTTCTCGGTGCTCCTATTTTGAGAAGGTCATCAGCTCTCCAAAGATTCTCTGGCATGGAGGACATAAGCCCACATCTCCCCAGCCTCCAGATAAGGCTAAAACTAGCCTCAGCTCCAGCTCAGAACCCAAGACACTAATCAAATGAGAGGAAAATGGGGGTGGGGGGTAGGAATGTTCTTACAACTTCTCTACTAGAGAGGAAGAGGTGCAAAAAGTTTAGTAGCTATACAGACAGGCCCAAAAACTAAGTCCAAAAATTAAGTTATCTGCCTGTGCCACCATAGCAAGTTGGCCACTCTCCAGAAACTAGAAGAAATATTTGCCATATAAAACTTCAAGAGTATGACTTCTTATCCACCGTGGAAAGGGCGTGAGAGTGCGCACAGTTGAACAAAAGGAAAAGTCTCTAAAGAAAGCGGTGGAAGCCTATTTCTAAAGTCTCACTGCTGGGACTGGTTTTGTTCAGAATTAATGTTCAAAGTTCATGCAAGTAGGAGAGAAGCAGGCAGCCTTCCCTATGCAAGGGTGGAAGAGAAGAGAGGCGCTTCTGCATATCTGCATAAAGCAGTTCACTGGGGTCACTCACTCCTTGACTGCTCTTTTGTAAAGTTAACCACCATCTTTAAATGTAATTGCTTGGAAATTTAGGATCTTTTTCCATATCTCCTGTTCTCTTAATTTTTTTTACAAATTTCTTTTTATTTTATGTGTATGAGTGTTTTGCTGAATATATGCATATGTACCATGTGTATACAATGCCCTTGGAGGCCAGAAGAAGGCATTAGAACCCTGAAGCTGGAGTTACAGATGGTTGTGAGCCACTCAGTGGGTGCTGGGAACTAAACCCAGGTTCTCTGCAAGAACAGTAAGTTCTCTTCACCACTGAACCACCTCTCCAGCCCTCCATCTTCCTTAAAGCAAAGAATACCTATATATTCCTATTCAGCTCAATGTATTGAAAGTTAGTTTACCCTAGGTTCCCGTCGTGCAACTGGTCAATGGGACTTTTCTAAGATAACAATCACCATAAGATTTAGAAAGTGTTGGTCAGGTATTCAGCCCGGTGGTAAGATGCATGCTTTGCAAGTACAAGAGTCTCAGCTGTCTCCAGCACAATAAAAGGGGGAGGAGAGAGAGAAGGATGAGAGAAAGGAGGGATGGAGTGAAGGAGGGAGGAAAGGGAGGGGAGAAGGAGAAATGAATGGATGGAAGAAGGCAAGAACCAGCTACAGTATGCATGATTCATCCCAACCAGATCATTAAAAACCCCTTGGTCAAAGTTCGGATCCAACTTGGTGTGAAGATGTGTTCCCTGTTCACACCAATCTGCTCCCAAACTGACTCCAACCTCCACGGAAGTTCAAACAGGAAATGTCACCCACAGCTACCTCTTTGGGAGGCCTGACCCCTGGACAGGGCATTCAGATACTAGGGTTTATTGGGCTATTTCAGCAGATGGGGGGCGGGGGGAAGGAAGCCAATGCAGAATAGGAAACTTCTCAGACAAGGGAAGACAGACCTTGGAAATGAGGCTCAGGGTTCATGACACCACAGTGCATAGAACTAAATAGATGAGGAAAGGTGGGCATCTCAAAGCAGTGGCCACTGCCTTGCCACTCGAAGCACACCTCCTGTCTGCACAGAACACATGTGCCTGGGTGATGAGCATATTCAATGCACAGCATTGGGCTCAGATGGGATTTGAGTGAGAAGGTACAGATACAAAACCCCAGGCAAAGACCAGAATTGGTTTCATATCCACACACTCTTTCTTGTATTCTTGAATGCAACTGTCCCCACACCTGGACACTTCTAACAGTTTAGGGAAAATGACACTAAATACACCTCACTGATTAAGCTAACATGTGCCTCTAACTAGTTAATTTCACACCGCAGACATTCCATGCAGTGAAATTCGGTTCACTTCTAACCAACCCTGGGCAGAAATAAATACACAAGCTACTATGATGTTTTTCTTGTGTTATGTTCTCTATTAAAAGGCTTTCTTTATTTCATTGTTGCCAATATTTAATTTGGACTTGGCTAAGCCACATCACCAATTAAATTAAAGGTCTGGGAGGGGGAGATTATCTTGTGAGGTATGTGCTGAAAAAGCTAGCAGGCTCTATTATTTATTCATTGTGAAGCTATAAGCATCTAATTATGTTTTATTACCTTATTTTGTCAATGTTGAGCTTTTTAAAACTAATTTCTCCAGGAAATAAGAACCTGGGTATTCAAGGTTCTCATAAAAGTGCATGTAAAACTCAAACTGTGTCCCTTGGTTTGCTGTTTAGTTTACAGAAATTATATGAGATGCATAGCATCAATTCACCTGAAACAGTACCAAAAGCAAGTCCCCGTGCGCAGTCATGAGGAAATAATCCAGAGGCTGGGGAGATGGCCTGGCAGGTAGCATGCTTGCTGAGCAAGCATGAGAATCTGAGTTCAATCCCCATGCACCCCTGTAGAATAAATACAAATCCAGTCAAGGTATGCATGCCTGTAGTCCCAGGGCCTGGGAGATGCTGACAGAATGATTTCTGGAGGCCTCTGGCTGGTCTAGTCAAATTGGTGAAAACTGACTGAAGAAGACATTCAGTGTCAGCCTATGGCCTCCACAGGTTGTACACATGCACTCACACACACCTGAACACCCACACACACACACACCTGAAGATATACACCCACACGCACACACACCTGAAGATATACACCCCCACACACACACCTGAAGATATACACCCACACACACACACATCTGAAGATATACACCTACACACACACACCTAAACACACACATAAACCTAAATATATACACTCATACATACCTGAAGATATACACCCATACACACACCTGAACACACACACGCACCTGAAGATATACTCCCACACTCACCAGAACACATACACACACCTGAAGATATACATCCAAACACACAAACCTGAACACACACACACCTGAAGATATGCACCCCCACACACTTGAAAACACACCCAAACACACAGGAAATAATTTGGCTCAAATTTTAAACATTTCTCCATGTTCATATACACAAAAATTATAATATTTACATATTGAAAATATACACAAAGTTTTAATGAAAGAATTCATGTAAAGAATAATCAAATCTGAATCAAAATGCAAAGTCATTTGAGAAAAAAATGTAACTCTACTACCTTGGGAACAGAACTCATTCAGTCAGATCCATTCGTTCTCACAGTCTCTCTTCCTGCCTCAATCCCTCCCACCCCCTTTGTTTCTCCATTTTGATGCCCACCCTACTAGATGGAGAGAAGGGGGCTCTGAACCTTTACTTTTCATCCGTAAAAGGTGAACTATTTCTGTGCAATGAAGACTCCAGGCTCTTGTAGAGCCAAGACATAGAGATAGAGTGTTTGCCTAACATGTTCCAGGGCCTGGCTTCATGCCCCAGTGCCACACACACAAAACGGTCCATGTGTGCCTGGTGCTGGGGGACGGGGAGTCATTTTCCTTCAGGGTTTGGCCACTGATAGGTTGAGCATGCGCATGCAGACAGCATATGTAGGGTTAATTTTAAAAAGATGAAAACATAAAGGTGGGAGGGGCGCATGTTGGGGGCCTGGCAGACTGAGAAAGGATAGTTGGGAACAGATGTGATCAAAATACATTGTATGAAATTGTCAGAGAATAAATAAAAAAATTTTTTAAAGACCCCAACCTCTACATACATATTATAACAGGTGTGCTCACAGATACTTTCTTCTCATGGGTTATTTCTCAAGCCGTGCTCTGTTAATTTTCTGACGTGGTCCACAGGCTCACCTTTGTGTGCCCCAGATGTCGCCTCCACTGCCTGGGACACCTGCAAATTGATGGCCACCATGGAATGGCACTCTAGGGGCACCTGAATGGCTCCCCACCCCCTTTTTTTTTCCCTCACCATTTTTCATGTACTTCAAAGAAGACAAAGAAGAGAAAGAGAGTGGAAAGGACAAAGACCAAACAAACAAAAATGCATTAAAAATAAATGGCAGTGTGAGCTGTGGTTGCCTTTTGCTCTGGCAAACACCTCACTGTACAGCAACTTCAACTCCTCTTAGAGGTCAGCTAATCCTCGCCCCCAAGCCAGCAAGCTGTACAACACCCAGGCATCACGTGACTCAGAAGCCAGAGGGCTTGATGCACCAATTGTTACTATAAATACCACACCTAGCACATTCATGCAAGAGCATCAGGGGCGCTTCTGATGGGCTTAGCTGCTAATAGCTCATGGAGCCATTCGCAAATGGCCTGAGAAACTCCCTGCTTTCACAGTCACATATGGTTCAAGACAGAGGCTCCTGGAAATGGCTCTATGCCTATCTGTAAACCCAAGGGCGCTGTGGTTGGTTCGCTTAGAAAGAGAGGATGGGGGCTGGGCGTGGTGGCACACGCCTTTAATCCCAGCACTCGGGAGGCAGAGGCAGGCGGATCTCTGTGAGTTCGAGGCCAGCCTGGTCTACAAAGCAAGTCCAGGACAGCTAAAGGATATATAGAGAAACCCTGTCTCAAAAAAAAAAAAAAAAAAAGAAAGAGAGGATGGGATGGGAAAATTTTGACCTGGATTTATGTGACTTATTTGATTTGCCCAATTGGGCCAAGATGCCCAATCACTGTAAGGACCCCACAGCTCTTAATTAGTCATATACAACAGCCAAGGGTCAAAAACAACCTGTTTGCTTATCTATTCTCTTGATGACTTTTGTTGGATAAATACATGTGACAGCACTCATCCAGTAACTGGGGATGCAACAGTGAGATAAAAACAAGATCCTGCCTCATGAAAAAAAAAACTGTTGCAATTTCAGGTATGTGGCGACAGTCACGTCCTTTAGTCAGGTCACTTTGCCTCTCTGGGCATCATATTTCTGATAAATTAAGTCATAGGATTGGAATGTGTGGGGCACCAATCCGTGGCTCACTCTATGCTACCCATACATGATAAATTTAGGGATAAATATCAATCCCAAATTACCTATCTGTTTGGAGAAGAAAAAACACAAGCCTTCTAGAGTTTGCTGGATAAAACACAAAGTGAAAAGAAGACAGTAAAACAGCCAATAAGTACTCTAGAATCCATGTTGACAAACCCAGTCTTAGCCCAATGCCAAATGCCAAATGCAGCTGTGACAAGAAGTGACAGAAGTTAAAAAAGCATTAGACATCTAAATCGTTCCCATCCACCGCTCTGCAGTAAGCTGGACCTGCCAATGCAAGCTCACTAGGATCTGCAGGCAGACAAAAGTCTTGGGTAAGGCTCTTTCTATGGGGTGTTTTAGATCGGGGCTGCCAGCCAGGGAGTAACAGAAGGGTGACATCACTAAAAGTGACTTGGGTGATTCTTTTAAGCCTTCACTGGAATTGAGAGTTTCTGACTACCATCTGCCAGAGTGATGTGTGCCCCCAGCAGTGTGTGGAGACCGTTCTGAATCCTCATTCAGAGCCTAGCATCAACCTCAGATACAAGTCTTTGATGTTGGTTATGCATTTCAGGTCTCTCTAGATACCAGGAGCAGTATGCAGCCATGGGCCCTGGCTAAAGACTCTGGGATTTTCTAGAAATGTGAACCCAAAAGAAAGGAAGGATGATGTCATCCAAGGAAGAGAAGTGAGAGCACCACAGTCAGGTGGGCAATGACATAAAACAAGACCTGAAGAGGACACGTAACCTAGGATAAGCAGCTTTCTGTGATCGCGTGCTCTCCTGCCTCTTGGGATAGAGAGATGGTTTCAATACTACTGGGGAAGAATTCAGCACATAACCTTCCAGCATATTCTGTCATGGGCTTGGTCCACCATGCTTAAGCTTAGCAGTGTCACATGAAATAGTATTTAGAAATATCATCAAGCTCCATCTATGAGCAACAAGGTCATTTGGGGATAAAGGTCCCATAGCCAAGGCTATGGTCCCCTGTCAGCTTCAGTTTTTGTTCAGCCCAGCCTCAGCCCAGAGGATGAGTCAAGTCCCAGCAGATGCATTTCTCGACTTCTGATCATGGATGGAGGTCCTTCACTGTTAGATGATGAGCTTGCTAACAAAGCTGAAGCTCATCCTAGTGCCAGCTTCCCCCCCCAGCTCCAGAGTCTCCCTATCAAAAGCCATGCAAGTTCTCTAGGAGGATCAAAGACAGGGGTAAGAATGAATGATGCTCAAGCAGAGCAGTGTTGGTAGCCACAGCGAGCTTTAAAAATACCCATGAATCTTTCCTCTGCCTCCATTTCTTGTCAAGAGGTAGCTGTTGAGTCCTCTCCTTAAATATAGAAATGAGGAAGTCAGATACAAACATCTCTCTCTCTTATACACACACACACCCATCACTGGTTCTGGACAAAGCCACCTACTGTACTTCCTGAGGAAAGCTTCTGTCCCCCAGGGAACAAAGATCCCAGGTTCTCAGTCTAGAAGCCCATGAGGAACTCTAGGCAACCAACACATCTGAGTTAGCTTAGAAGTGGCTCCTTCAGCCCCAGCTAACCTGGCATGGCTGCAGCCCGTGAGACACCCTATCACAGGTCTCACACACACAGTTAAGCCACTCCCACACCCCTGCCCTTTGAACTGAGATAAATGAGGTTTGAAGTTGCTGTATTGGGGATACTTTGTTTTGCAGCAATAGTTAACTAATACAGTACAAACTAATACAACAAAAGGTCTGGTTGGAAGGTTTAGAAAGTAAGACATTTAGAGGCTGGAGAGGCAGCTCAGTGGCTATGAGTGTGGACTGCTCTTGAGGAGAGCACAGTTTCAGTCCCAGTATCCAAGCTGAACAATTCACAGCTGCCTGTAACTCTGGCTCCAGGAGATCCAACACCTCTGGCCCCCATGGGTATTTACACTCACATGCCCAGAGAGAGAGACAGAGAGAGACAGAGAGATGAATGCACATATTTAATAATAAATAAACCTTAAAAAGAGACTCGATTTCCACATAGGTAATGTGTCCCTTTTCCTTGACACAGTGAAGCCTAGCATTGGGCTGGACAATGAAGGAAAGAAGCAAGAGTTGGGGGTTTATATTATTTTCTCCCCTCTATGTGGGGGCTTTTTTCTTTTTAAATAGATCATCTTATATGAGTCAATAGTGGTGGGCTGGAGAGATGGCTCAGTGGTGAAGAGCATTTGCTGTTCTTCTAAAGGATCAGGGTTCAGTTCCCAGTACCCTTTGCGGTGTGGTGGTTCATACTCACCTGTAATTCCAATTCCAAGAGATTTAATGCCATCCTCAGACCTCTGTGGGCACCAGGCACAGTGAGCATATATACATGTATGTAGGCAAAGTACTCATACACATAAAATAAAATCTTTAAAAAAGAGAGCCAATAGCAGGGACCTGACTTAAGTCACCATACAGAGATGAGTGGGCCTGCTCCTCACTCTCCAGCAACCTGACTGTATCTGCCTTTGGCTTCCTGGGCTCAGCCATGATGCAACTCCCAAGAAGCTCACCCAACCACCATCATTGGCCTCTGGTGTTACACCTGATTATGGTCTCACCCACACTCCTTCTAAACCCCTCCAACTCTCTGAGCCTGTCTCTCACCTCCAACAAGTTTCTCATTCAGCTTCCTGAAACAAGTTCCTGGTGTTAGGAGGCCAAGGGCCTCCTGGAAGTCTGGTCAAAGTAGTATGTACAGAGCAAGTGTCCACTGCCAGTATTTCAAGCACCTATGGGTGGATGTGTGGGTATCTTCTTTTGTTTGAAGACAAGGTCTTGGTGCATAGACCAGGCTGCCCTTGAATTCACAGAGCTCTGCCTACTTCCACCTCCTGAGTGCTGGGATTAAAAGTGTACACCACCACACCTGGTTTGGGTACGTATCTCGATGGTCTTTACTCCCAATATTTCCAACAACATTCTTTGGGCTCCTTTTATTTCCCACAATCCATCCTGGAAGGTAGGCAAGACAGATAGTCCCTATTTACAAAAGAAACCAAGGCCCAGAGTGTCTAGAGCATCCAGAAAGCAGTGGATCTGAAAGAATCTAGCTCTTCACATTCTAGTCTCTTGTCATATGCTGCTTCTGCTGCTGAGTGTTTCAGAATGACGATTTCCAACAGCGTGGCCCCACTTCCTTCAATTAACATTGATGCTATTAAGTACAGTAATATTCTCTCCCTTTTTCTGCACAAGAAGTTTGGCAGACACATCTGCCTCAATTTTTCTATTTGTACTGCACTGGAGTGTACCGTTCTCAAAGGCTCCTCTGGGCTTTAACACTCCATGCCTGTGATGAAGTCCCCAGGAAGCAGGGTTTCAAGACCTCACCACCTGGCAGTGACTAATCTTGGAAAACCCTAGGGAACAGTTGCTGAGGCATGAGCCAGTTGAGCCCACACAGAGGCCCTGGGAGCATCAGGAAGTAGGTCAGCAGCCTGTGGTGGCATTATTGGGTTTCAGCTCCTAAGAATTGAGGTACCCTGTCCTCAATGACCACAGCTCCTCAGACAGCTGTGGGAGTGGGAGGAATCCCTTCCCTATATCTCACAGCCCCACTAAACCTTGATAGGCTAGTTATTTCCATGTAGAGCCGGTTGTCCAGGCCCTCCCTAAGATCCCCCACTGAGTGACTGCCCATCACCAGTTCAGCTGTGAAGCCACTGTGGACCACAAAAGGACATCTGGCATCCCAGGCTGATTTCTCATCAGACACCTCCACTGTACTGTCAGCTAAGAAAGGACAAGAGTGTTCCTCACTCACCTTAGGAAAGAACAAAAGAGCAGACAGAAAAGAGCCCCCCACCGGCCCCACAGGCATCAGAGTGCACCTCAGTCAAGGCATCTACAGCCTCACCCTCTACCACCCACACCCCAAGGCCCTGACAAGGGCCCAAAGGCTCAGCGTCTCCGTTTAAGCCCTCCCCCACTTATCTTTTCTCCTCTCAATTTCTCCAGGTTGTGAATTCACTTTCCCAATTGCAGTGACAGGAGAATGGAAAAGATGACAACAAATCTCCCCTGGAATCTGTCACTAAGGCTTCTTGAGATCCTGAAGCCTCCTGTGTCCTTCAATATCCTCAACATGAAGAAAACAAAATCACACCAAACTAACATTGCTTAAAGGAGAAGCATCCTCAGGGCTGTATCAATGACAGCACCAAACCCAGTGCCATCTGGCCTTACAGTACCCCAGTGCTGGCATCCAGCCCTCAACCTACCAAAGCGCAGGTCATCACTCACTCTCTATCTTTGGTCACTCAATCCAAACTGATAGGTCACTTTCTACCAATCAAACGTCACCTATGATGAACATGAATTTTCCTGACAAATGAGAATTGATCCTGCTGCTTGCTTTGAAAGCTCAAGGAGTTGACTCTTACATGGCTTTATTCTCCCCCCCCCCCGAGAAATTAGAAAGTTAGGATAGCATAGGAGAAAGCAAATCAATGACTATTTCCAGTTACCAGCATCTTTCTTCAGATTTAATAGAAATGATGCCCTCAGACACGCTGTCTACTCAGGCTGCTCAGGGCTAAAACACCCATCGATATTATAGTAATGCATGAGGAATGCCTTTCCTGGTCCTCTGGAAATGTAGACAAGAGCTTCACAACTGATGCAAGATACACAAAGCCCTTCTGGATGAGAAGTGATCAATTCCATCCCATAATCAGAGAAATGAAAGCAGCAACCTTCTCTGAAATGGCTGCGATCCATCTGAGGAACAGCCATGATAGGATTTGGAATACATCATATGATTTGCCTTTAGGAACAGCTAAATGCCTAGTGCAGGTGCTACTGTGCTATCCAGTAATAGTGACAGACATCACTAATCAATCCAGCTAAATACCTAATGTGGGTGCTACTGTGCTATCCAGTAATAGTGACAGACATCACTAATCAATTCAGCATGCTCCTCCAGTCCACATGGATAAGACCTTAGGATTCTTTTCAAGGCAATGTTTCAGGCATCTATCCCCCTATGAATTTACACACACACACACACACACACACACACACACACACACAAACCCTTCTTGCTACTTCTGAGCTAAAGGCTATTGGGCTTAATAGATTAAAAGCCTGGTATGAGAATTGAGGAGCCAAACCTTAAGCAGGTCACAGGTCAAATACATAACTCCTGCTTTCTTGTCTGTGAGTCAGTGGCCCTAACCGAAGAGGTAGGACCACAAACCAAATGTCTTTGTTTTATAGTTGGCCTCACAGACAATATTCCTATCATCACATAGTTCTGTGTCCATAGAAAATCTGCAACATTCTTTCAAATGGGGGATTTTTTTTAATGTTGGTTAATTTTTACTGTATCACCTTCCAAGGGGTCTCTCTTAAATAATCCCTCTGTCTCTCATTACCTAAGGTAAACTCTGCAAGCCACTGCCTTTTACAGATCCATATCTTTCCCACTACTGACCCCAACTGTCACCATGCCCACCAACGGTCATACAGAAATACATTCATTCCCTGTCCCCGTCAAATAACCCCACAACAGCCCCTCCTTTTATACACTCCCTTCTGCACACAAAGACTCTATCCTCCCCCAACCCCCATTCACAGTCAAAGCTGTCAACCATTTGTTTATACTCTGGCTACGCAAAGTATTGCCCACAAGTCATTAGCATGGGCATCACTTAGGAGCATGTTCTAAACACCCACCAGAGCTACTGGATCAGGCCTGCAGTGCAATAGGATATCAAGAGCTCCAAATACAAAGGGCATACTGTAATGGGAACTCCATACTCACTCACTCATTTCTAGGGTACCTTACCTACTCAGTCTTCATTCCTTCTAACTTGACTCCTCACTATCCACAGAAAATTTTGCATCAAATGAGTGAATCTATCGATACATATTTGAACAACAGAATTAACAAAACGTCACTTCCACTGTCACTGAGATCCAGAGATTTCCAATAATCCTTCAAGCCCAGTGTCAGTGGCCCATTTCTAGAAGCCTTCTCTGCTCTCCAGTGCAGACAAGAAAAGCCAACTACAGGGAGGATGGGGATGATGCCAACAAAGAAGCCTGCCTCTAAGCCTCGAGAGAGCTCTCAGGACCAGGCATGCCGCCTTAAAGAGTTGCATCAGGAGGCTGTGAGACTACAGAGGTCAAAGGCAGGAACTCCCACCTGGAAACTGTAAGAGAAGACTGACTTTGCTTTGGAGATAAGGCCCCGTGTGAGCTGACTGCAAAGCGGATCTCTTGTTTGGACTCTGAACCAGGATGCTCTCTTACCCCACATCTCTCAATCTGCTTAAGACCCCTCCCTCTCTGATCTCTACCTTCAGACACACATCACCAATACTTCTTTCTTCCTCTCTTTGTCTCAGGATTTTTTGTTTGTTTGTTTGTTTGTTTGGAGAACAAGGATCTCAGAATGGAAATGTCAGGCACTTGTCTTCCCATTTCCACAAAGCATACAAAGATTTTCCAGCACCCCAGTGCCTCCCGGATGCTAGAGTGCACGACAGTCGCCAGCAGGGATGTTTTAATCCTTGGCCTCATGCTTCAAGTCTACCAGCTCCAAAATGAATGGAATCCACTTATCAGTTAGTGCCCTGTGGAAAGCTTGGCAGATGACCTATCGACCCCACTTGGAGTCCTTTGTCAGATCAGCAGGCTGTGCTTTGAGGGCCACTATGCTGATACTGAGTCCTCCTTTGTCCAAGAAAGGGCTCCAAGCCTTTCCTGCCCACATGCTCCTTTTATTGTGAAGAGTAGGGCAACAGGCGTGCGTGCTACTGCTTTGTTAAACTGAAAAATACTTAAAATCAAAACAGACAAGGTTTATGGCTCCTCGGCTTTGTTTTGGCACCGCCAAACCTCTGATCCCATCCCTAGAAAGTCTATATTTCTCTCCACCTCACAATCCACTCTCAAAACACTGCTAAGTATTTTAGGCAGGGCTGTGATTGATAGAAAGGCTATCAACACACACTGGGCTCTTTCCAGGCACAAGCTATCTTCCTGAAAGCCAGAGACCTGGGTTTTGCACACAAACAAGAGACCTGGGTTTACTTGCAGGAGGTCCAGACACACAACATCTTTCCACACCCTGTCCCCAGGATAAGTCTTTTTAGATGACAAAACACTCAAAATTCTCAGAAACAAACTCAAATGCCCAATCTAGTATTCGTGGAGCCGATATGACTGGGGTAGGAAAAGTGAACAAAAGATTGAATTTGTAGTTCTCTGTGTGTCGTAAAGGAGCATGGACTGTCCTTGCAGCCTAATTAAAGTGGCTGAATTTAAGCAATAATAAGCATCGCTCCTTGCCATTTTCTATTTACTGTTTACTCAACTATTTTAGGAGGAATATACCTGAGCCAAAGGCAAAAGGGACACAGTGAGGAGATGACTCAGTGGGTAAGAGCACTGGCTCCTTTTCCAGAGGACCTGAGTTTGATATCAAGCACCCACATGGTGACTCATACCATCTGTAACTCCAGTTCCAGAGGATTTGACGCACTCTTCTGGCCTCCATAGAAACCAGGTGCCCAGACATTCGCGCAGGCAAAACACACCCATATAATATAAATTGAAAGTTTTAAAAACAAAGGGGAAAACATGATAGTCAGTGTAGTCCTGACTTGCTTGAGGGCAGTAAATGAGACAGGCACAGTTAACCTTCAGTCTTTCCAGGGGCTGCGCTTCACTCTTCTAATGGCTGTCACCACACACTACCCGTCACTGCACTGCCGTCACCCGCCCATCATTCCATGTTCGTCGTGAAAGGTACACCCTTGCATGTATCTGCTTACCTTCCTCTCTTGTCCTTACTGTGGTCAGAGCCAGAATTCCACCTACTCTGCACCTGTAGCAGGCAATGCACCAAGCTGCTACTGCCCAATACCTTCTCTCACAGGGACCACATCTCAACTTGGCCCCCCTGTTTCTCTGGTCAGATTATTCTCTCATGTCTCTCCATTTTCTCATGCCCGTTCACTTGGAAAGTATATAAGCAATCAGACTACATCCTTTTCCCACTGCCACATCTGTCCAGCTCCCTACCCCTGTACTCTCATATTGTCTCCTTCCTATTGTCAGGGATGCTCCCCAAAGCCTCAACCTCTTACCCTAGAATGTTCTTACCATGATGCTCTCTGTAGCCTCTCTCTCTCTCTCCCACCAGCATAGAAATTGTAAACATGCCCATCTTCTTAAAGAGACCCTTTTCCAGTGGGTGCTGAATTCCTTGGCTTGTCCACAATCTAGTTTTCCTTCCACCTCCCCAGGTCCCCTTCTCTGGCTCCCTAACTGGGTTTTTCTCCTCCACTTTATTCCTAACTCTTTTGACATGGTTCATTAGGTTCATTTTCCCTAAATATAGTCCACACACCTTTGATTTCTGAACTTCTTCCTTCACCAGGAACTACACTGTATAATTCACTGATCCTTTTGCAATGGGAGTTGGGAATCCAAAGAATAGAAAGTAGGAAAAATCCAAAGTGGGAAAGGATTGTGGGAAATTTTCATCTCAAGGAGTGATGGGGGACCCTGCCAGACAGGAGGGGGACCCTTGATTGGAGGATTTGGACTCCTGAAGGCAGAACTCAGAGCAAGCAAGAAATGGAACAGAGCTTAGAGCCAGCTTTACAAAACACGTTGTACTTTGAGTCATGAATAAGAAAAGCAAAGAAGTCGTAGTAGGTTCTAGAAGAGTGGTTCTCAACCTGTGGATCATGAACCTTTTGAGGGTGTGATGACCCTTCCACAGGGGTTACATTATCAGATATCCTGCATATCAGATACTTGCATTGCGATTCATAACAGGAGCAAATTTACAGTTATGAAGTAGCCATGAAAATAATTTTATGGTTGGGGGTCACCACAACATGAGGAACTGTATTAAAGGGTCACAGCCTTAGGAAGGTTGAGAAGTACCGAACTAGAAAAACAAAAGTAGAGAGGAGAAGTGACAAGAGCAAGAAAGGGACAAACAGGGTAGAGGTAGAGAGTAAAAGAGCTAGGAAAAGAGATGTTGGTACTTGCTTACTCAGCAAACACAACAAGAATTCTTATCATTTTCCTCTGATTTTTTTTTCTTTTGAAGCAGGATCTCATGTAGTCCAGGTTGGCCTCAAACTCACTCTATGTAGCCAAGGATGATCCTCCTGAGTTCTGGGATTACTAGTGTACACACCACACTTAGTTTTTGCAATGGTGAGGATTAAACCCAGGACTTCACGCATATTAGGCAAGTGCTCTATTATCTGAGCTACATTGCCAACTCCATTTCTTTTCATTATTATTTATTTAGTTTGTTAAGACTAGGTCTTGCTAGTCAAATTCTTTAGGAGATACGGAAACTCAAATCTCTAAAGGATCCCTGGAGGAGAATTAGCATTACTGATGCTAATTTAATGAGAAACTTCCTATGTGCTAGGCACTTTCAACATACTTCCTCATTTAATCTTTAAGCAGTCTATGACTAAGGTTTATTGATGAGGAAGCTAAAGCCCAGGACATTAAAGAAAAAAAATTAAGATCACCTAAGTAGGGACTGGTGGAAGCAAGACATCTCATTCCAACATCCTTGTGGGGAGTCATCACAGCCCTCAGCCACAGGACACAGGTAATGGCCCTTCCTCTGACAAGAGATGATCAGCAGCTCTCAGAGGACATGGGCTTCTGGCCACTCTGGTCACCTCCCAAGCCACTGGGATACTAGACTGAAATTCTGGTTCCCCACTGCACTCCTCTGTCCCTGTCCACACTCCAGGCTGTCCTTGAGAGAAATGTGAGGCTACAGAGGACAGCGTGGGATGAGGGAGAACTTCTGGCAGTCTCACAGCTAATCTAGCTCACATATTAAAGGCCCTCCCACACTTACCCAGGCAGAACCAGGTCAAGGATATGGTCAAATTCTGCCCACATGCAATTAAAGATAAGGAACTGCATCCAGACACAAGGATGATACCTGTGGCTCTCCTGTGTCCCCATCTCCTCCTCTGAACAGCACTAGGGTCTCTTGTCTGCACCCAGGGCCCAAGGACAGGGCAGCCCTTGTAGCCAACACAGTCTTGTCTGAAATGGGTCCAGTCCATAGATGATGAGGCTTGACTTCTCTAAAGCAAATGGTAGCAAAGACGGATGCGATCCTGCAGGTGTATAGGACCCAGTCCCCCACCTCTGCACACAGAAACCCTGATTTTAGCCAGACTGGCTTACCACCTACCTCCTCTGGGCAAGACAGAGGATGGAGCTGGGAATGGTCAGGCCAGAGGGAGTTCGAAATGTAGGTGGATAAAAGAGAAAGGAGCCTTCTGTCTTGAAAACATGTTTAGTGTTGCAGAGAGGGATATAAAATATTATCATCTCTCCCAGACCCCTGCCAGTGCCAGAGATATCCAGCAGTGAAGATCCGCCAAGGGTCTTAAAAAATAAAATCTCTACTCAAAATGCAAACAAGATTTGGGGCAGGAACACACAGTCACAAGGCCCTAGAGCAAAAGAGAACTCTGATGACCACTAAGTCACTTGGGACTTCTCTTTATTAGACAGAGGAGGAAAATGGGCCCCCAAAGGTTAAGCAGCCCTCCCATGGTCAGGGGGGCATGGTGAGAGCAGGGCTGGGCTCTAATCAGTTCTGCTAAGTCTTTAGACAATGTGGTCCTGGGCCCTGAGAGAGGGTGACTGAGGATGGGGTGAGCGGGGATCTGGAATCTTGGCATCCCACTTCAAGGGCTGCCCCTTCTGTATGTCCTTGGGATCTCAGCCAGATGATTGACTCCTCCCTGGCCCTGCCTTCCAGAAGGATGAATGTGCAGAGAAGATTATAGCCAAATTGGTCCTGGGTACTATCTGCTCGGTAGCAGGTTCTCTTTCATGCTTCTTAAGAGCAAGAACTTTCCAGAAGGAATGAATACTTCAAAAGTACTTTACTCTCCTTTTGGGCACCAGAAGCAAGGTAGGAAATTAAATGTATTAAAGATCTTAATTTTTTTTTCTTTTTTTGGGTTTTTTGAGACAGAGTTTCTCTAGTGTATCCTTGACTGTCCTGGACTCACTTTGTAGACCAGGCTGGCCTTGAACTCACAGAGATCTGCCTGCTTCTGCCTCCCGAGTGCTGGGATTAAAGGTGTGCACCACCGCACCCGTCTCCATAATTGTATTTTTTTAACGTCACATTCTTACTAAAACAGCAGCACCCTGGAACTCTCAAAAGCGAGCTAATGTCATGTTGGACCCATCAATACAAGGGTGGAGACTGACCTGCATTTGAAGGGGCCAAATGATGGCTGTGACCCAAAATGAGGTGATGAGATGCAGCAAAACTGG
This sequence comes from Lophiomys imhausi, assembly GCA_907164525.1. Lineage (NCBI taxonomy): Eukaryota > Metazoa > Chordata > Mammalia > Rodentia > Muridae > Lophiomys > Lophiomys imhausi. Next base: position 2,357,043 of record CAJQZJ010032322.1, on the reverse strand, counting down.
GGACAGACAAAGCATCCTGCTGGAGGTGAGGGGACTCCTGGGCCTGTAAAGCTGCCCAGATCAGGGAGCCTGGTCAGGGAACCTTGCTCTTTGCAACTAAGCAATTTGCTCTTTGTTAAGTAACCAAGGTCCACTTAAATACTGCCTTAAGCCCCAGGGCTCACAGCCAATCAATGGTCAACAGGATGGAGGACTCTCCCAAAGATAAGCAGGAGCTCTCTTACTATAGGAAGAGTGATAATCCCCAGAGTAGGTGGGTGAAGTAACTAGAGAATCAACAGGAGCTCAGAGACCTTGGCTCAAGATGGGGAGAGGACCCCTGAAGGTACCAATCTCTGAACAATAGCCAAAAGGCCAGAAGAAACCCAATATTTGAACACTTGCTTAATCTTGGGCAGGTTACTTTTCTCAGTCTCAGTTCCCTTGCTGCAAAGTTGGACCACCTCTTAGCTCAGAGGACCATTAAAGAAAACAGGGAGGGAAGAGATTGGGATGCCATGGGCGTGGTTGGTGCCCAGTGAGCCTGGGTCCTTGTTCTTCCTTAGATTATAGGTCAAGCACCACCAGAGGCATGCCCAGGAGGATCCTGCTTCCCAGTGAGCCCTGGAGGAGGCAGAAGAACAGTCTAAAACAGTTTTTCAAGGGACACAGAGAGGCTAGTCATCCTGGGGCTCATTGGTAGTGGTTGGCACTCTCATTGGCCACCCTTCTTTAATGTTTCTTTTCCTGTTTGGGGAGCCCTGGCTTGTTTAATCATCTAAATGAGGCATGCAGCCAGCAGAAATGAGTTGTGATTATCAAAGCAGAGAGTAGAAGGGCCAGGGGAACAAGGAACAGTGATCTGCAGTTTCCTGGAATTCATGGAGAAAAGGGGAAGGGCTCTCGCTCCCTCTGTCGATAAATAAGCAGAGGTTTTCTTCTTTAAAGTCAACCTCTAACCTTAGCAGAGTGCAGTCACCCACCCCTAAGGCTTCTTTCGATATACCCAATACAGCCACCAGAGGTAGGGAGGACCTGAGGGGGCTGTAGCAGTGCACACTGACATTTCAAGGCTGTAAGTGGGTAATACAGCTGGACGCATGGACCAGATGCAGAACATTGCCTACCATGATGAATGTACAGTGAGCACTGGGCTCTGGAATGCCTGCTGTAACACATCAACATGAATATCAAGTCTGAAAGTAGGTGAAGGAAAGAGGGAATGTGCAAGGGTTTAATGAGGTCTATACTAAGTCCACATGCTGCAAATGCGCCTGTCAGATCCCATGGAGCTAGAGTTATATGTGGTTGTGAGATGCCCCACATGGATGCTGGGAATCAAACTTGGGTCCTTTGCAAGAGCAGAAACACAAGAAGGAAGAGGGTCCAATCTGGAGGCCTATATCCAATTACTATTCCTTTCCTTAGAGGGAAGGTAGCTCTTATTATATTGTAGTTCATGCTGTCTCAGTCTAATGCTTCACTCCTTTTTTCTATGCATAAGTCAAGGCAACTGTGGCTGAACATGTTAGCCAACTAACACGTAAAGGTGAATGGACCAATGCGAACAACAGAGAAGATGCAGGGAGTCTGGACCAGCCCAACACATCTGCATCCCTTTGCCTGGGTCCCTTAGCCCTTCTAAGTGCCCATCGTCTGCTAAGTGGGACAATGACTTCTGACAAGGCTTCTAGGAAGATTACATTGAGAATGAATTGGTAATGATTTAGCATGTCAGAAGGTGTCAGCCCCTTTTGGCTACTATGGAGAAGTGGCCCACATTCTTTGCACTCACAATCCACACTTATCATACATGACTGCACCTCTTTCAGCATCAGGGCCTAGTTAAGAAAAGCATCAGTGAAGTAAAGAGAGAAGGGACAAGGTGTTAGAATTGTAAGACTCATGGGTTGGGGCAGTTAAGAGTTTGTGCTGCTCTTGTGAAGGACCTGGGTCTTGTTCTCAGCAATCATGTTGGGCATCTCACAACAACCTATAACTCCAGCTCCATGGGATCTGACAGGCTCTTCTTGCCTCCATGATCACCTGTATTCAGGTCCACATACCCATTCGATAACACACATAAATAAAATGAAATAAGGGATTGGAGACATGGCTCAGTGGTTAAGAGCACTAGCTGTTCTTCCAGAGGTCCTGAGTTCAATTTCCAGCCCCCACATGGTGGCTCACAACCATCTATAGTGGGATCTGAGGCCCTCTTCTGTCATGAAGGTGTACATGCAGATAGAGAACTCTTATACATAAATAAATAAATCCTTAAAAATAAAATAATGTAAATCTTTTAAAAAAATAATTCAGGGGTTGTAGCCTCAGCTTCACACTCCCTCTAAGAGGCAAGTCAGCTGGCGTATCTAGACAATGAAGCCTCAAGATGCTTCCACAGACAACAATGGGTGTGGTCAGCATCCCAGCTTTTCCCTCTCTTCCTCACTTACCCTCAGCGACCAACCTATCAACCTAAAGGATCAAGTACATTTGGTTCCAAATTGATTAGAACAATCATAGATTTAGATCTCAAGTTGAAATAGGCTCTCTGGGGGCAAGTGGCCAATGGGCCTCTCCAGATATACCACATTCCTCCCAAGTACATTTCAAAGCAAGCCAGTGGTGAAAGAATAATCCTTGGTAGGAAACGCCCATGGAATCACCAACCTCCAGGTTTAACACTCAGAAAAGCACTGACTGAGCCACTTAGATGTCACACAGAAGCTGGGAGACAAGTCATCTAGAGGGAATGTGATCACTGCTTTGCCCATGAGGACTAGGCATCCATCACAAGAAGACAGAGGCTGTGAGGTGAGGAGAGTAGAAAAACCCAAATTTCTTGACACTCAAGGCTCAGCTGTCCTCACAGCCATCTTCACATAGATCCTGTTTGCAAGCTCATGAGGGGATAGCCTATTTCCTGCTATCCCTAATCCTTCTACTGTGGATCAAATCTCCCCTTGATGTCAATGCCAACAGCATAAGCATGACCTGCCTTCTCCTCCAGACAGGTCTCTCTCTGCTCTGGCTCCAAACCCCTGTGCCCACTCACACCTCTGAGCTCCTGCCCAGCCACTGCTTGCTGTTGCCTTCAGTGGCCTGTCTTCTCTCTGTCCACGACAACTCCATCCACCCTTCTCTGAAGACTTGCCCCCCTGCATCAGCCAGCACTGGTAACTCTCCTTCCCAAACCTGCCAAACACCTGCAGCTTGCAGCAACTTGGCACTTAATTATGCATGGTCCTGTCTTGAATAATATGTTAAGCACAAAAACGAAAGATGTCCGACATTCTGGAGAACATTTTAGAGTCATAAAAGACAAAGAAAGAAGGAAGGAAGGAAGGAAGGAAAGAAGGAAGGAAGGAAGGAAGGAAGGAAGGAAGGAAGGAAGGAAAAAGTCTTGCACTCGCTTTAGCAGCACATATTCTAAAAAAGAAAAAAATCTTGACTAGAAAACTCAGACCTTGTACAATAAAAAAACATCTGGAGGTATCACCATCCCAGTTTCAAGCTGTACTACAGAGCAATAGTGGTAAAAACAGCATGGTATTGGTATAGAAACAGACCAGTAGATCAATGGAATCGAATTGAAGACCCAAAAATAGACCCACACACTTATGGCCACCTAATTTTTGACAAAGAAGCCAAAACGGCACAATGGAAGCAGGACAGCATCTTCAACAAATGGTGCTGGTCCAACTGGATGTCCACTTGTAAAAGAATGAAATTAGACCCACACTTATCACCTTGTACAAAACTTAAGTCCAAGTGGATCAAAGACCTTAACATAAGGCCGGTCACACTAAATCTACTAGAAGAAAAAGTGGGAAAAACCCTCCAACTCATTGGCACAGGTGACAACTTCCTGAACAGAACACCAACAGCTCAGGACCTGAGATCAACAATCAATAAATGGGACCTCATGAAACTGAAAAGCTTCTGTAAGGCAAAAGACACTGTCATTCAAACAAAACGGCAGCCTACAGACTGGGAGAAAATCTTCACCAACCCCACATCTGACAGAGGGCTAATATCCAAAATCTACAGAGAACTCAAGAAATTAAATGCCAAGAAACCAAATAATCCAATCAAAAAATGGGGGACAGAGCTAAATAGAGAATTCACAAAGGAGGAATCCCTAATGGCTGTGAGACACTTGAAGAAATGCTCAGCATCCTTAATCATCAGAGAAATGCAACTCAAGACGACTCTGAGATTCCATCTCACACCTGTCAGAATGGCTAAGATCAAAAGCTCAAATAACAGCACATGCTGGCGAGGGTGTGGAGAAAGGGGAACCCTCATACATTGCTGGTGGGAATGCAGGCTTGTGCAACCACTATGGAGGTCAGTATGGCGATATCTTAGAAAACTTGGAATAGCTCTGCCTCAGGACCCAGCCATACCACTTCTGGGTATACACCCAAATGCCTCTTCATGGAATCATAAGGAAGTTTCCTCATCTATGTTTATAGCAGCCTTATTTGTAATAGCTAAAAACTGGAAACAACCCAGATGTCCCTCAACCAAAGAATGGATTAAAAAACTGTGGTACATCTACACAATGGAATATTATTCAGCTATCAGGAACAATGAAATTATGCAATTTGCAGCCAAATGGATGGAACTGGAAAAGCTCATCCTGAGTGAGCTAACCCAGACTCAGAAGGATGCATATGGCATCTATTCGCTTATAGTAGGATTTTAGCTATATAGTAGAAGGTATCGATATTATAACCAACACACCAAAGGGAACATGGACATAGACTTTTTATTTTTTATTTTTTTTTATTTTTTATTCTTTTTTATCTGTTTGTCTGCTTATTTGTTTGTTTGTTTTTTAGTTCTCTCTCCCTGGCAATGAGACACTTTTCACTGGTGGTACTGCCTCGTAGACCCCCAATGTATGAGGAGGTTCTTGGCCCTCATATGACCTCTGAACTGGGGTGAGGGACTATTATATAGGGACACTCCACTCCAGAGAAGTGGGATGGAAGGGTTAGGGGGTTAAAAAAAAATGAAATGTGAAGTTTCGGCCTTTTACTACTATTGTCATAAACTGTTTAGGATAATTAAGAAATGCAAACTAATAGTCATGCAAGGCTGTCATTGTGTTAGGTACTATGACAGTCTATTATAGTTATTTTCTAAGCTAATCAGAAATCAAGTTGCTAAGAGACAAGCAACATTTGCTTATCCTAATATAAGAGATAGATAGGGCCTCTTCAAAAACCTCAAGAGATCTGCAGAATATGGCATTCAAAGATGTTTTCTTAACTTCAGATTTTTTTGATATCGAGACATGTCAACTCCTGACAGCACCCCCTATTCTCCTCCAAGTAGAAGAAGAGCATCGAAGAATCTCCAGTGGGAGATGACTGAATTAGTCGCAAGCCTATCTCTTGGCAGGAAAAGCCCCTTGCTCCAACTGTAGACAGAATGCTGTCCAAAAAGGACAAAACCTGGAAGCAGCTAAGTCGACAGCCTAGCTCTGCCAAGACAGGATAGGTAAGTCCTTCATAACCCCTGCTCTACAATCAATGTCTGTCAGAGAAATGGGGCCAAATGACTGAAGATCGATGCTGTAATATATGGAGAGAAAATGGGAACTGTCCAGGCAGCCACTGGTATGTCATTTCTTAGTTTTGGAAGCTGCAAGCCCTGCACTTCCTATATAATCAGATATATTTATCCCTCTCAGGTCTCTGAGGTGATTGAAGAATAGATAGCTAGAGTCTCATAGTTAAATTTTGAGTTGTTTAGGAATCAAGAGGGTGTTCTGGATCTAAGAAGATGTTTTTAAAATTGTGATGCAAGTTAGTATGAAAGCTGAGTTAGATATTAGAACTCTAAACTCATGGAGATGGTTAGATAGTAGAATGTTAAAGTCAGGTGCCAAATACATATGGACTGGACATTGGGAATGTATGCTAAGCCATATAACTTTCATAATTGTGGCCTAATTACCTCTCTTGCTTTGTATTGTATTTATTATTATAAGAGAAAGAGCCATTTGTTGGACTGAAAGGGGGAGCTGTTGCGGGGGAAAAGATATACCTTAAACTTAAAAGAAAAAGGAAGGGGATGGGGGGTTGAAGGGGAAGAGGGTGGGAGGATAGGACTGGAGGGGGGAGTAGGGAGGGGATTGTGATTGAGAAGTAACTTGAAGAAATAAAAAATAAAGTAAAAAAAAAAGAAAAAGAAAAAAAGAAAACTCAGACCTTGCCAGCTATCACTAGTGCCTTGTCACCACAACCCCCCTGAGTCTCAGATCACATCTCTATGGAATGAATTAGCAAGGAAAAGGACAAGTGCTGTGGTATGGCTTTAACTAGCAACCACCTATGAAAAGCCTACACCCAGCCACTCACATGAGCATGCAGAGAGCACGCCTCTTTGCTTCTCTTTATGTCCTTCAGAACCTCACACAGTATCGCAGCACAGAAGGCATTCAATCAGTCATTGATGAATTGATTTGTAGCATAAAGTGAACCGATAACATGAGGATTATTACAGAAAGTAACAATGGTCTGAGCACATTGATTTATTTTTCTGTTGTGGACATAAGGTTATATATAGTTATGAAGGTAGAGCAGCTTATTTTACCCAAAGAAGTGTTCAAGATCACAAACCACCAGCATCTCCAGATCCATAACCCAGCCAAGCGAATGCAGCATTGCTAACATCACGGTGGTTTCTCACTTACGTTCTCACCCAGCTCTCAGCAGGCCCGGTCTTGTTAGAGTAACACTCCACAGAAAGCTCACTTCATACACAGAACACAGCACAACTGTCGCTTCTTTAAAGCAAACACATAGAAAACAATGTACGCAGGATTTCTTTCCCAAATGACTTAGATTCTCTGGAAGGAATGCTGACTGCTTCTTCCCCCAAGCAGAATTTTGTTTATAAAATTTGCTGTCTTCAACTAGGACCTTTCTACCTGACCAGGTTAAGGAGAAGCTAGGAGGCAACTGTGAACGTCAGTGAGATCACTCCATCCGGGCTGAATGGAATAATGATGCTCTATCAGCAACCACGTGATTCACTCACAAGGGCGCCGCTGGAGGCTGTGAAGTCAGTCCACAGAGCTGAGAACTGGTGCCCGACTCAAGATGGCGCTCTCTGCAGCACCATTCACCTGGTGGCTTCTTGGCCTGACTGACTGTTCTTTTCCACATCCATGGCGTTTCTCTGGAGGAAGTTGTCTCTTCCCACAGTAATGACGCTCCGGCTAGTGCCTTGCTCCACCCAATGGGAACGCTGCTTCAGTGCTAACAAAGCATGCTCAGAAGTGGAATGTCCTTGACTCCAATACACATTCTTGGAGGCAACCTTGCCCGCGTTTGACCTCAGGAGGTCATCTCTCCCATGACCCTAACTCCACATAGGAAAAGATCTTGGCTGCTGGCAAGTCCACCTTAGCCTCCAAAGACTCAAGTTAGTTCTCGGTGTCAAAGGGTTTGTCTTTTCTCAATCCCCCCAAGGCACTTTTCCTGTCCTCAAAGAAGGGTCTCTTTCTCGATGATACACTGAAGTTAGTAAGTGACCACTAATGCTCTCTTCCAAGCTAGACAACTTCTAATGCTAAGCTTTCCCTTAAAGGGAACTTGTGACATACTATTAATAATCTTTCCTGCAATTTTAGATTTTTTTTTAGTCTTTTTAATTTCATCTGAACATGGTATTATCATTACTACTACCAATATTAATATAGCCTAAAAATTACTTTTCAGCCCTTGTACATCATTCCCAGTCTGACCTGCTATCATGCACTCAGAGATAACACAGTACCCATTGCTAGGGTTCTACTAGGATGATCTAGGTCTATCCCATGTATAACTAGCCTTGACAGATGATGACTAATAACAACACAGTCAAGCCAGGCATGGTGGTATACTCTTGTAATGCCAGTCCTTGGGAGAGGGTGTGGCATTCAGTGGTAGAACTCTTGCCTAACACCCCTGAGACTTCAAGTTTGAGCCCAACATTACCCCCCCAAAAAAAAAAGTAACATACCAACACACTCAGGAGGCATTTTCAGGAGGATCAATAAACTGAAGCCAGCCTGGAATATACAATGATACCCCAACTCTTGTCCCCAGCACTAAATATAAAATAATAATAACACAGGCAACATAATTGAATTGCAAGGGTCAGCGATAAACCACATATAACCACTGTCAATAACTCTCAAAAAGTATTTCCTATTCTAGTGTAGGGAAGACTACCTAACCAAGAGATGTGTACTCCCCACACAATGTCTATGTAAAATATAAAACATAGGATTTACTGACTTTAAATGATCTCCTTCTTCCTAGTCTATCTTCCGAGTGATGCAAACACAAGGTGAAACTTGAAACAAGAGCAGACACGAAAACATGTCAATTCCAACCACTTCCCCTTTCAGGAAACTCTCAAAACCTAACAATAAGTCTCACTAAAAGGTACCCTGAGATCTAAAAGGACATCTGATTCTTTTAAGACATTTAATTAAGCATCTCCCAGCCACAGCTGAAAAAAACATTGGTTCAATAATTTTTAGCATGACAGCTGCTTCCTGGCATCCCTGGATCCCAGTTCTCCTCTTCAGGATCATCTGTGTTCAGCTAGTAAGACAATTTCCATTCAGTAGGAAGTCTCCACTGACAAATATGGGGAAACCTCTCCTTATGAATTGTCTTGGGAGATTAAATAAAATGTTGTGGGATATGTTATGATCCTGAATAAAACCACAAGAATCTGGGATCTTGGGAAGAAATACATCTTACTAATCTCAACATCTCATAGGCAACAAATCTTGGAAGCCATAACCAAGTAGTCACCAAGCCGCACTGGCAAGAGCCCATCACTTTGCCTTCAGCAACTCTGTACCTTTCCCACTGAATGTCCCTTATCATTTGTCCCCCGCAGACAAAACTCAAGCATCTATGTTCACGTCGACAGAGGAGCTACTCGCCATTTTTCCTTCTTAAAAACACAGCTGCTAGGATGAGGGTATTCATCAGCGTATCCTTGCGGGGGTGGGGGGTGGTTACTGTCAGGTAGGATTTGGTTATTCCTAGACACTTTGGTAACAACGCTCTTTTGTGGTTTGGGATTATCACTAGGAGTTTTTGAAGAATCTATGGTGGGACCTATTGCCTCTGAAAACCTTTCATAATGAGGTCTTAAAAGTATCTATTACTAATGGTGAAATGCCCATCTAATCTTCCCCTGGTGACGTGAAACCTTTCTCGTGGTCCTGAGGTTTAAAAGAAGACTCAATTGTTAGCATCACCAACCCCAATTACATATACGCTATTCTCTGAATCAAGGATCATCAAAACTATGCTCCGTGGGCCAGTTGCCCATTTTTGCAAAGGCTTTTTTTGAAACACAGCCACGCCCATTCATGTACACACTGTGAACAACCCCAGAGTAGGGCAGCTCCAACAGATTCCTGCAAAACCTAAGCTATTTATTATCTAGGCCTTTACAGGAAGAGCTTTTGAGTGTCTATAATAAACAAGGAAATAAAGCGCTTATTCAGAACTCCTCTTCCCCAAGAAGATAAAATGAGACATTGCTCACACACACACACACACATACACACACACACAAGAGGGAGATGAGATTTTACTCAAAGCTCTGAATTTGAATTTGCTGGTTTGGAAATAAAACCTAAATTCAGTTGTGGTCACACAGAATGAGATGGAGTTCTTACGAAAAGAAGAAACATGACATGATGGGTGACTTGGTGGTCAGCAATAATAACGCAAAATGAAAACTTCTACAAACTTCGCAGCCTTTGCCAGAGTTTTACAGAGAGGATCTTTCATGGCCATGCACAGTAAAGGTACGAAGTGTTTTCCATTAGGAACATATCCCAAATCCCTGATGTGCTGAATGATGGATGACGTAACTCCACACAGAGACCACCCAAGTGCCCTTTGCTACCACATAACAACTCTAAGCCAGGATACACTACCTGCATCCCTGAGTTAACATGAGAATATGCCATTCTCAAGGATTTGGAACAAGGCATTCCCACCTCAACTTCAACCTTACCCAGGCCTCTAAGTCCAAAACTATCAAATACATTCAAAGTATGTCCTGTATATAGTCACACTTGGTTTAGTCCACAGCAAGTTGATCTTCAGTGTTTTTCATCTAGCACCAAATGTTTTAAATGGAAATATCTCACCAAAATATTTACATTTTGCTTCCCTTGAAAAGCCAGAAGACAGCTAAGCAGGTGACTCGGTTGGTAAAGTGCTTGCTGTGTAAGCAGGGTATCTAAAAGTTGGACACAGTGCACACACCTGTGGTTCCAGTGCTGATGATGTAGAGACAGGAGGATCCCCAGGGCCTTCTGGGCAGCCAGTGAACTCCAGATTCGGTGAGAGGCCTTGTCTCAAAACATAAAGTGGAGAAGCTATTGAGAAAGACACCA
>CAJQZJ010032322.1:2317170-2346613 GCA_907164525.1 Lophiomys imhausi | reverse complement strand
CACACACACACAAACCACCCACATACACACACCACACATACATACACATATCACACATGCACACATACCTTCCCCCATCCCCTCAACATGCATACTTCACACACACATGAATACTCCCTCACACATACACATCCATGCACACACACATCCCACCATTCCTCCCACACATGCACAGCTAGAAAACCTGAGAACCCTAAACATTCCTCCACCCAGCATCTTTCGAACTAAGTAGCAGCTGCTCTATGCAGACAGAGCTGCTCTCTGTGTCCCTGTGTCCTGATGCTGAACACTGAGACGTGTTCCCCTTCTCCTAAGCACTGTCATTTTCCTCACACCTCACCTGTCCTTCTTACTGAAGATACCTGCCCTGCAGCCATCTCAACTTTAACTTTCATTCTAACCCTTTATAGTAAGCGGCATGCGTGGACTTCAACCCAAGCGTTAATCCTTTATAGTGACTAATAAGTTTTCAAGTGGGAGAGGGAAGTGATTTCCTCTTTCTCATTCTTAGGCTTGTGAATACATCTTCCTCCCCCCTCTTGTAAGTGAACATTTATGGACACAAAGCACTTGCATTCCTAGCCATCAACTTACCATCAGATGCTTGAAAATGACAGCCACTCCCTTCATGACCTGACATTGAGGGCACCTGAATATCCTGAGTACCTTCCATCCTGGTCATTTACACTGATACAACTCCATGGCAACTCCATTATTCCAATAAACATCACCATGACAGTAAAGCCTTAGTCATAAAGACAGACACCCAACAGGAAGAGAATGTCTACTCATCTGACTCAAGCTACCCTTTTTCTAGATTGCAAACCAGAAGGAAAATTTCCTTGTAACGCTTTCTCTCTTAACCTCTTGGGTTACCTAGGGTTGGTTAGTGGGGGTATATAATAAATGTGTGATACCTGCTTTATACTCCAAGTGTTGATGGACAGGTGAATGGATAAACATCATGTGCTTTACATATACATTCAACCCCAAAGAGAGGGAAATGTTGTCACATGCCCCAGAATAGACTATCCTTGAAGATATTATGCAAAATGAAGTAAGTCAACGGCCAAAGGAAAAATATTGCATAAATCCATTTATTTGAGATATGTGAGGTAGTCAGATTCACATGGTCACAGAATAGAATGATGGCACCAAACATTCTTGTTGTCCCTGTGACCAGGGGCTGGGGAGAAGAGTGAGTTGGTGCTTAAAGGGAGTGTTTCAGTTGGAGATGAATAGTTCTAAGAGATGGGGTGGAGATGGTTCCTCCAGGATATGAACGCACTTTTAACACTTCATGGTTAAAGTATCAAGCCTCATCTTTTGAATATTTTACCACAATGTGAGGGGGAGGGGCTAGAAAGATTGTTCAGCCAGATAGTGTTTTGCCATGCAAGCACAAGAATCTGAGTTCAAATCTCGGCATGCACTTGTAAAGCCAGGCACGACAGCAACACAGTCGCAAGCCTAGTTCTTGTGGGGAGCAGGGACAGAGACAACTGGATCCATAGAGCTCACAGCTGTCAAGATCTGTGTTCAGTGAGTGATCATGTCTCAAAAATAAGGTGGAAAACATACATCACCACCAACTTCTGGCCTACATACACGTACACACACACACATGCACACATGTGTGCATGCAGGTAGACATACATACAAAAATAAAATACCCAAGTTCAAAAGGGGAGATGGTGGTGTAAAGGATGGTAACATATTAAGGGTAGGAAATAACTTCCTTTTGGGTACTTAGAAAATGTTAGTAGTTCAAAATGGAAGTCACATGTGACCTTCATTCTAAAACAAGGTAAAACCAAATGGCAACAGCACTGAAATGTCACGCTCCAGCTCCACCTGGCCCCGATGGGAACAGGGCCCATGCTCAGAGGGAGACACCTGACTTGACAGGCTAACCTGGGATAACCCTTCTGATAGCATCCGTCACCTTTAGGAAAACTCTACCCCAGGGGTCCACCCTACAGCTGGCACAGCTGCCAGCTTGGGGAGCCTAACCGTACAGCATCTTTCAGGCAATAAAAAATGGTAACCTCAAATCTTCTTCCAAGCATATGATCAATCTCCCATATTTGTGCAAAACTTCTTGGCAGTGGTACAACAGCAACATTGAACAGGTATGCTATGATTTTACACATAATCAGGATTTCAATAAGTCTGCTTTGACTGTGGAAGGGGTAATAAATGGTGGTGGTGACAGCCACTCTTGAGCTGAGAACAGATGGTGAGTGACATCAACACCAAGTACTGCTCCCTTTGGATGCCCCTACCTGGCATTCAAGCCAGTGGCAACTGTTGTCCCAGAAAGCACTTCTAAATAAAACACATTTTGAACATGCAGGGGAACTTGCAGGATATCTTTCCACACCATGTTGTAAGACACTCCTGCAGGATAAGGTTGATAAGCAAAACTTACAGATGTTATAAGAGAATTGGAAACAGTCTTTTATTTAACACAGACTTCACACAGACCCTACATTATTGCAAAGCTTTGTCGAAATTCTACACATATTGTAATTTATGAATGTGGGTTGGAGAACCAATTATAATTAACATTTTTGACTAGGGACATTTTCTATCAGAAAATGACAGAAAGACACTTGTGGTGACATCCCCCTGCTCTTGAAGGGAAACTTGAAGGGTCTAATGGTAAGTCTGTCTGCCTACCCTTCCCTTTCAATGACAGGTGAGATTTATTCTCAAGATGGGATATATCAGTAATACTGTGGCTCAAGGATCTTTGCCGATGACACTATCCAGCCTTAGATTGTATCTGTGTCATCCATGACTCTGCTCTGGACATGTAAAGACAAGCTAAGTGGAAGCCAAGACATAAAACCCATCGGCCCAGTCAGCTGATCTCCTGGGCTAGATCAAACATACAATGCCGGATTCCATTTCTTTGCCCATAACCACCATAAAGGACACACTTGCCTTCCTACTTCTCCCCACAAATGACTGAGTTTGAAGTTCCTATCCTTTCAGCCAACTCCCTAGTCTTCGGAGCAGCTCTAGGTTCCCTGAAGTCTGTTCAGTAAAGCTCCCCTGACAACTCCTGTCAGCTGACTGAGCCAATTTCATCACAGTCACCGCTTACTCCTGGCTGTTTTGTTTGGCTTTGTTTTTTGTTTCTTCACTGAATTATTTTAAACAAAATCACTTCTGTTTGGATCTGTTGAACTTTGCAGCAATGCATTCAGTCAGTGGGTAGGATTCCTTCCTGAAGCTGGCCTCGTGAGAGGAGATGGGCAGGCTGTAGCTTTACATTCAGATCAATGGGGTTCATCTGAGGGGCGGGGAAAGTTGGTAGAGGGACACACTACTGGTCTAAGCATAACTTATTTCAGTCAGATCCTAAGACTTAATTACGTAATGTCAACAATACTTTCCAGTGGACTTTGGAAGAAGGACTGACCACTCCTCACCACATCCAAGTTCAAGGCCAGCCTGGTCTACAAACTGAGTCCAGGACAGCCAAGGATACACAGAGAAACCCTGTCTCGAAAAACCAAAAAAAAAAAAAATTAAAAAAAATGTATATCTGAAGCACATACACAAATGGCTTTCTTAAAAGCCTGAGAGAGCAGAGTTGATCTTTATTTCCTTATTAAAAATGTGGGGTACTTTTCCTTAGAGTCAATGTGATGCCTTTATTTTACAGTAAGCACTCTTTTGATTTCAGGTCTTCACAAAATTGCTTTTTTTTTTTTAACCTTTGAAGTAGAAGGTACTTTAAACAAAAATACTGTGCAATGTCAGCATTTTTTTCTTTTAAATATTGAAATAAATAAAATAGTTCACTTTTTTTGTCTTTGTCAGTTTATGTTGTTATTTCTATTGCAGAACAAATTCCAGTCTCAGCTGGGTACTTTCTCATAGGCATTCCAAGCAAAGGCAATGAAGAATTTTAAACAGAAAAAAATATAAAATCTTCTTATTGCACAAACTTGAGCCATTTCCGAAACTTGGCTAAGCCGAGCTGAGAGACACTGGAGGCTTTTCCATTCAATCCCTGGTGGCTCCAGCATTAGCTGAAATCCATGCTCAGGAAGGGCTGGGCAAGAGAAGAGGAGGAAGAAGAAGAGAGGCTCATCATCTGGATTCTCTTCACCTTCTTCAGGAATGGCTTGCTTGAAGAATGCGTAGTTCCTGGATCACAGTGTGAACTGCAGAGGGAAAGGCAACAAGAGATAAAAAAAAACAAAAGCTGCTTAAGAAAGAAAGATTAAAATCAAGGATGAGGATAGGGAGTGAAATGGAATGAACTGAAAATAAAAGAAAACCACTAATTAATGATGGAGCTAAGGAAGCCACGGCTTTGGGTAATGAAAACCAGGCTTGGCTCTCTGGTGCCTTGGACATCAGCAATGTGAAATCAGCCGACAACAGGGCAGGGTAAACCACTGAACAGCCCAGGAGACACAGACTACAGAAGATAAAACTGGGTGTACACAAGGAAAAAACAAAGATTTCTGCTTGGAAACCAAACAAACCAAATCTTTTCAAAGTTAAAACATTCCAAAAAAGATCCTTATAAAATCATGTCTTCCAATCACCTACATGGAAATAAGTATAAGAAATAGCCACAGATAACCCCAGCCACTGTCCCATCTGGACCACAACCAAAAGAACATGACGGTATACACACACGTACATCTTCACCTCCAATCCTGACCAAGTGATAAGAAGTGTCATAATTACTCAAAGAGAAAGCAAACCACAGAGTGCATTCCAGTCCTCTACTAGCCCAGTGATGCCAGGTGTCAGCTCTATATACGGGTGGTACCTCAAAACAGGTGGGAGGGATGCCAACCAGGTATAGATTTTTGCTTCCAGCTGAAATGGGGCCTACAAAGTTATTTTTGTCCTTTACCATGATAGTCAATATGAGGAGCAGGCAATGATAGCAAGGAATCACATTTCCCCTTAGAAGCATTTTGTGAGAACAGAGACAGAATCCCACTGGAGAGACCCCACATGGCTCTGAGCTCTGTATAGAGGGAAGGCTTAAGGTAGAAAGAGCCTAAACGGAAAATGACCAAGGCAAAAAGGATAAAACTTAAAACAAAACATCTCCACCTCCTTCAAGTTCAAACTCCTATGTCTGCCATAGTGCTCCTTCTGGTCAACCCAAGACATCACGTCCCTGGCCAGGTGCACAAGCCATGAAGAAACATATTTCCAAAACTGACTCTATGCATCCATTTTTGTTTTCAAAGGAAGACTGAAAAAGTCCACATTTCCAGGCCCACCAAATCTTCTGTGCACAACCGCTCCTGTTCCTCCCATCCACTTGATCCCACTCCACACAAATTTCTCTGAGCTGTTGATTTAGTACCTCTGACTAGCTAGTCACTTCTTTCCTGTTCTTCAACTCAACTAGTGCCACATGACTCTAGCCTTTTCAGCTGAAATATAAGCCAGGGTGACCTTTCCTCTGGCTTTCCCCAGGTTGCCTGACATTTGTGTGCTTGCTGGATATTGGTCATGATTTTATCCCCTGAAAGAGTTTTTTTGTCCCTCCTCCAATGCTGCTGACCCCTGTGAACAGATGGCTCCTGCCATTTTGACAGAGTTCATATCATAGCTATAATCAGGCCCTTTGAGTTTCTACAAATTTCTACCTTTCATCCATCCAATACTACACACACACACCCTTCGTTTGTTCCATTTAATCCACCTAGAAATTAGCTAGTTAAGTTTTTTAGTTTGCACTCACTCTTGGCATACATGTTGTCCCATTTATTTCGGCTAAGTCAACTATAAGCCATGGAAAATGCCTCACTTGGTGTCCTTCTCTCAGCCCCTCCAAAGAAGCTTAGCTTTCATCGTTCCCCACATGGGCAGCTCTCCACCACCTTTGTCTTTCACATCTTCATTTTCTCTCCTTTATCCCTCTCAACCACTTCACTGTCCTTCAACTCTCATCTTCTCTCTCTGTCTTGACCAGTGGATGTTGCTTCCAATGAGAGCTTCTCCACCATTCCATCAGAAATATTAGTCAAGCATCCAATGTGTAAAGAATGAGATTCTAGAATACTTCCACTAATTAACTCAGAAGCATTACTGAATTCTCACTTTATTTCAATAAATAATTATGTTATGGTGATATTGGATACTATCCAACAGGAATGTCACCCTTGCCCTCAGGAACAAATATACCATCATTGGAGGAGAAAGACTACTGGTAAGAAGAACATATTACAGCACAACATTTAAGCATTCTTCCATATTATTTTTGCCATTTTGTACATATCAAGTTGTGACTCCCAGCTTTACTTTTGGTTCAACTCTATCTCCATTCTTTTTGACAGCCTAAAGAACATCAGTCTATCTGGAGCTTGTTGATCTGGAGGGATCCCTCTAAGAATATCTCTATGACTACAGTGAAACAAAGCAAAAGACATCACACACTGCCCTATGACAGCCCTACATACTGAGTATTGGAGAATGTCTGGTCTTAAGTCCCACCCCTGCCAACTAGATTATAAGTAATTCCATTGGTCAATAAATCCCTTAGTCCCAGCTTAACTGCATCTTAGCTTTACAGGGAATGAGTGTATACTACATTACATGGTACTCAGTTCCTAGTCACCAAATAAAGAAAGACGTAGCTGAATAAAAGCATTATCATCCAAGATCTAAGCACTTATTCAGCTGATAGGCCAAATGTCTTTCTCACCAGCAAAGGGCTACATCAATCATGGGCCTCCTTGATAATAATGCACTTGGAAGGATACAAGCTCCTTTTTATACCATCCTAACTGAAAATGCACAGCCTCATTTATATCATTAGAAAACAGCACAGAAACCTAAAATAAATGGCTATAAAATGATTAGCTAACACTCCACAAAAGCAAAATATCAAGAAACTGACAACCCAAGGCAGACACTGAAACTTGTCGATCCAGGTTAAAGAACTTTGGAAAGACAGGCCAACTGGATGCAATGTATGATCCTGGATCAAAAAAAAAAAAAAAAAAGACATTACCAAGATAATAGACAGAATTTGAATTATGTCTGAAGCTTGTGGTATTGTATCAAAATGAATTTCTGATTGTGATTCGTATACTATGGTTATTTGGAGAATCTGAGTGAAAGGTATATGAGATTTTTAAATTTAGTATCTTAGAAGTTTTTGATAAGTGTGAAATTATTAGGTTTTGTTGTTGTTGTTTTTGTTTGTTTATTTGTTTTTTAAGTTTAGTCATTGTTAAAGCCAGTATTGAGATACTTTTGAACCTACTGAAGCTTTGAACCTACTGGTTTTTTATGTTTTGTTTGTTTTTAGCTAATTATCTCTTTTTGTGTGGGGAATGTGCATTTGCGTGTGCAGTCACAGGGCAACCTCAGGAGTCATTCCAAAGGCAATAATTACTTTCTTATTTGAGACTAGCCTGAAACTTACTTACTACACTAGGCTGGATAGTCAGTTAGCTTTAAGGATCTGCCAATCTTTACCCCCACTCCTACCCCAATACTAGGATTACAAGCATTCTTGGTGTGTTTTGGTTTGGTTTGGTTTTGGTTTTGGTTTGAGTCAGTTCTGGGAACTTAGGTCCTCTGAGCTATCTCCCAGCGCCAGTTAATAAATTACCTTTAAGGGAATCTTCCATTCGTTTAGTTATTTTGGAAATCAAGCAAGCAAAATGGCTTTTCCTTTACTGTTGTTTTGAATAAATGGTCAGAAATTTGTATTAAGCATGCCCAATGCCGTGTGATTCGGTGATGTAATGTTACAGGTTCTGGGACACATGATCAAAATGGAGTCCCAAGTGTTCACTCCCTGACACCTCACCACTCCACCACACCATCCAAACCACGACCACACAGGAAGCCTGGTCTTAGTCCTTTTAGAAAGTTCATGGGAACTTGGCATTGTTGCTTCTCAGCATGATTCTACTAATGCAGTGTTTCTCAACCTGCCTGATGCCTCAACACTTTAGTATAGTTCCTCATAAAATAATTCTGTTGCTACTTCATAACTGCAATTTTGCTATTATAAATTGTAATGTAAATATCAAGTATTCAGGACATTTGGTCATGATCCACAGGTTGAGAACCATTTGTCTAATAACTGTTTTTGCTGATCTGTGTTTGTTTTATATGTTGAATACTCATCTCAACCCAATGAAGATATAAAGCCTTTTATTAATTCTATTAAAAATATCATCAAACACGTGACTTGTAAGGAAGTCAGGACAGACTGAGTTTAATAAGATAAAAAATGAGTAGATCCAGACACCACCCAGAACTTCTGACCTTGGAATTTTAGATCAATCATCTAAGCTGACCAAGCCTCAGTTTCTTCACTAATAAAATGGAGATAAATGATATCTATCTCAACTCACAAGGTTGTTTTCAGAATTATAATCAATAATGTTGGTCATATATTAAAATAAAAAGAAAGAAATGTTGACATCCAGGGCATAGAGAAACTAAGGCAGCCCTCACAGTAACAAATTCACATAGGGAGTTGAGTCTAGAACTTAGAGGTCTTTCATGTCCACTCTAGGTGTCTACTCAGCAGATCAAATATGCCTAACTCAGAAAATTCATAACAGAAGCAAGTTCGCTTCTGAAGGCTAAACAAAATCCCCTGTGGAAAATTCCTAATGCATGAGTCTGCTCAAAGTTTAAGTGCATGTTCAAGATCATATTCATCAGCCGTAACAGGAGGCATATTAGAATAAAATTAATTAATTTTATTTCACCATGAAGTAAGAACCTCCAAACAGCCTTTAGTTCTCTCCCCAAGTAATGATCTCCTGTTCCCTCAAGTGCTATATAAAGGCAATATCAAGGCTTCAGCCCATTAGGTGCATGGAGAGACACAAAGCAAGCAGGAAGACTTAAAGGAAGGCTATTGATGTGAACATTCTATTTTTTATTAAATCCCTCTCTCTAAAATACCAGCAGTAAATTGGATTTCTGACTTTAAAGTACCTTTAAAAAATTAAATACACATTCCTCGTTCCTGGTGCTGTGGAGATCTTGTTCTCTGATCTCCTCATAGTCTCCAGAACAGAAAATGACACCTTAGATTCAGGTTGGAACAAACATCAGATAGTCACCTATTACAACAGCAGCTACCTTTACATCAATGATTCCCCTAGAGGATTTGTATGCAGCAGAATATTCTATAACTTTGCTTCCCCCATACTGCAGCTGGTACTGAGAAAGACTAGGTGACATTTCTGACACACTTTGGTCATATCATTCCATAGGTGATCATAAGTTCCTTTTTGTTCCAAAATGTCCACAGTGATTCTTCTAGTAGCTCATACAACTATGATTCAAGAGATCACAAGAAAAAGGCTTTTTGTCCCTGTGAGGCACCCAGAGTCTGTCTAAAAATTACAATTTATGTAGAAGATAAGTTACCCACAATATTCTGCATAAACTTTTATCAGAATTAGAATTCTCTTCAATGATAT
The DNA here is from genome assembly GCA_907164525.1 of Lophiomys imhausi. Lineage (NCBI taxonomy): Eukaryota > Metazoa > Chordata > Mammalia > Rodentia > Muridae > Lophiomys > Lophiomys imhausi. The sequence continues at coordinate 2,337,161 of CAJQZJ010032322.1, read as the reverse complement.
CTATTTGTTTATTCTGAGGTGGTTGAAATTGTTTCTTTAGAAGATTGGCTTTTCATTTAACAAAATCCAACACCCCTTCATGCTAAAAGTTCTGGAGAGAATGGGCATACAAGGACCATACCTAGAAATAATAAAGGCAATATACAGCAAACCAGTAACCAGCATCAAATTAAATGGAGAGAAACTTAAAGCATTTCCTCTAAACTCAGGGACAACAAGGCAAGGATGCCCACTGTTGCCATATCTCTTCAACATAGTACTTGAAGTTCTTGCTAGAGCAATAAGACAACTAAAGGAGATCAAAGGGATACAAATTGGAAACAAAGAAGTCGAATTTTCCCTATTTGCAGATGATATGACAGTATACATAAGTGACCCAAAAATTCCACCAGAGAACTCTTATAGCTGATAAACACCTTCAGCAAGGTGGCTGGATACAAAATTAATTCAAAAAATAATCAGAAGCCCTTCTTTATACAACAAACAAATGGGCTGAGAAAGAAATCAGGGAAACAACTCCCTTCACAATAGCCACAAACAATATAAAATACCTGAGGGTAACTCTAACCAAGCAAGTAAAGGACCTGTACAACAAGAACTTCAAGCCCTTGAAAAAAGAAACTGAAGATGCCATCAGAAGATGGAAAGATCTCCCATGCTCATGGATAGGTAGGATCAACATAATAAAAATGGCCATCCTACCAAAATCAATATACAGATTCAATGCAATTCCTATCAAAATACCAACACAATTCTTTATAGACCTGGAAAAGGCTATTCTCAATTTCATATGGAACAACAAAAAACCAAGAATAGCTAAATCAATCCTGTACAATAAAAAAAAAAAAAAAAACATCTGGAGGCATCACCATCCCAGATTTCAAGCTGTACTACAGAGCAATAGTTGTAAAAACAGCATGGTACTGGTACAGAAACAGAGCAGTGGATCAATGGAATCGAATTGAAGACCCAGAAATGAACCCACACACCTATGGTCACCTAATTTTTGACAAAGAAGCCAAAACTGCACAATGGCAAAAGGACAGCATCTTCAACAAATGGTGCTGGTCTAACTGAATGTCGACATGTAAAAGAATGAAATTAGACCCATACTTATCACCTTGCACAAAACTTAAGTCCAAGTGGATCAAAGACCTTAATATAAGGCCGGACACACTAAATCTATTAGAAGAGAAAGTGGGTAAAACCCTCAAACTCATCGGCACAGGTGACAACTTCCTGAACAGAACACCAACAGCTCAGGATCTAAGACCAACAATCAATAAATGGGACCTCATGAAACTGAAAAGCTTCTGTGAGGCAAAAGACACTGTCATTCGAACAAAATTGCAGCCAACAGATTGGGAGAAAATCTTCACCAACCCCACATCTGACAGAGGGCTAATATCCAAAATTTACAAAGAACTCAAGAAATTAAATGCCAAGAAACCAAATAATCAAAAAATGGGGAACAGACCTAAACAGAGAATTCACAAAGGAAGAATCCCTAATGGCTGAGAGACACTTGAAGAAGTGCTCAGCATCCTTAATCATCAGAGAAATGCAACTCAAGGCGACTCTGAGATTCCATCTCACACCCGTCAAAATGGCTAAGATCAAAAACTCAAATGACAGCACATGTTGGTGAGGTTGTGGAGAAAGGGGAACCCTCCTCCATTGCTGGTGGGAGTCCAAGCTTGTACAATCACTAATGAAATCAGTCTGGCGATATCTTAGAAAACTTGGAATAGTTCTACCTCAAGACCTAGCCATACCACTTCTGGGTATACATCCAAATGATTCCTCACCAAACCACAAGGATGTTTCCTCATCTATGTTCATAGCAGCCTTATTTGTAATTGCTAGAAACTGGAAACAACCCAGATGTCCCTCAACCAAGGAATGAATAAAAAAAAAAAAACTGTGGTACATCTACACAACGGAATACTACTCAGCCATCAGAAACATCGAAATCAGCCAAATGGATAGAACTAGAGAAGCTCATCCTGAGTGAGTTAACCCAGACTCAGAAGGATGCACATGGCATCTATTCACTTATAATTGGATTTCAGCCATATAGTACAAGATAACTATACTACAGCCAATGCACCAAAGGGAACGGGAACATAGACTTTGTTACTTGCCAGAGAGACACTTTGCCCTAGTGGTGATGCCTTGTAGGCCCCCAGTGTATGAGGAGGCTCTTGGCCCTCATATGACTGCTGAACTGGGGCGGGGGACTGATATATAGGGACACTCCACTCCAGAGGAGTGGGATGGAAGGGATAGGGAGTAGAGGGTTGGAGGGCGGGACTGGGAAGGGTTGAAAGAGGGTACTGTGATGGAGATGTAACCTGAAGTAATAAATAAACATTTTTTAAAAACACACACACAAAAAAAAATTAATTAATTAATTAATCAATTAATTTATTAATTAAAAAGATTGGCTTTTAAAGATGTGTTCATTACAGGTGCCCTTTACTTCACCTGGAACTGAATGAAGTCTACCTGGTATAATGTATATTCCTTAACAAATTTGCATAACAGCACCAGCAGAGGCCCAACTCTAAATCAGGCTGCTGAGTGGTGGAGGGGAGACAAAACCTGGTTCCTTACTATGTGTGGGGCCTTGGGTGAATTTAACCTCATTACTAGGCTTCAGCTCATTCACCTATAAACTCGGGCCATACAAGCATTTATCTCGGGGTCTCAAGATAGAAGTCCAGTGAAGTTTTCTAAGGAAACTTAGAAAGTCCAGCACACACACATTCATTCTGTCCTCTGGAGAAGGGGGGTGGAGACCTACTATCAACACCGTCAAGTTTTCTGGGATCCAGGACAGCCAGTTGCCTCCTCCTATGCCACCTCCTCCTTTCCCTTCTCTCCAAAGCGCTTTAAGACATATCCCTCCTAAAGAGATGTGTGTTCCATGCACTCAATCTGAGCTCACTGAACCTCAGTGGGCTGACTTTTCCTTGATTGAAAGGTGAAAGGCGGGAATCTGGTCGCCTTCCAGGTTCCATCCAGTTCCTTTTTAAGGTTTCATTAAAGAATATGAATTCTGAGTTTGTTTATAGATGCTGGTGCTATACACAGAAATGAGTTGTGATGTTCAAACAATGTGACGCAGTACAGCTGTGCTCACATTGGCTGTACATGGAGAATGATGACAGCTACCATGCCTAACAAGAGAAACTAAAAGGCCAGCTAAACTAGTGAAGCAAATCAGACAAGCAGTAGTCACTCTCAGATACTGGGGGTTAGCCTTGTCAGGCAGCTCTAAACTGTTCATTCCTTATTAGAACCACAGGCTAGACTCCTAAAAGTGGCTTTTTTTAACTACGCAGCTTTTTTTTTTTTAATATCCCAAGTGCAAAGTCAAATTATCTCTGATGATTCCAGGACCATGAACAACTAGACAAGACTTCAAATGGCTGTGTAGACTGAATAAACTTTTTATTGACCTGGAAACTCATATTTCATCAGCGAAAGTCATAAGGCTATGAATCCAATATCTGAATCAAAGGAAGAAAGCTCAGAGGTGGAAAGTGGCAGCAAGAGCAGAAAGCTACTGGACTCAATGTCTGTAAGCCTGCAGGAATGTTACACATGGGAAGTCTATCCTCCATTCCCTAGGAACAAGACCACAGATAAATTAGGCAGAATATCCCCAAAGTCGGTGGCAGTATCATTTCCAGTGTCTTGAGAACAACCATTCAGATAAGCCTATACCCATCTGAAACAGAAGAGCAGAACTTCCTCTATCTCGGGCTCCTAGGAAAACTCAGAATGGTCCATTTGTAGGTTTGTCTTCCATCCTTACTATGGCCAGGTTAGCTTTTTATTTTATGAGTAGTCTAATTCAGGAAGATCTGCAAAATTTATAGACTGTTGAAGCAGATCTCCTCCGATACTTATAAGCAGCCAGTTGACTAAGCAACCAGAAGAACCTTATAATGTGTGTTCACGGAAGCCCAATACCCTGGCCATACTTTGTGGGAATTCAGAATCTTCAAAACAGTCCAGTTGAGGGTTGTGCTTAATCAGAGGTCTTTCGTTTGGTTATTGTCTGTCAGGTGCGTTGGTTGGTTTATTTTGTGTGTGTATGTGTGCACGTGATCACACATGCTATGTGTCTGTGTGTGTACACAGTAAACACATGGACATCAGAGGACAACTTACAAGAGTCAGTTCCCTCCTTCACCATGAGGATCCCACCACTCAAACTTAGGTTATCAGTCTTAGCTGCAAGCATCCTTGCCCAATAAGCCATCTAGCCAGTCCAGAGATCTTTAATTTAGACTTAGTGCCTTGGCTGTGAAACATGTCCCCAGAGCCCAAAATGCTACCCTAGACATGCAGTACACTGTTCTCTGCCTCTTCATTCCTACCCAAGCCAACAGACTTCACTTCCACATTTAACCAAGGGAAAAGTCAGCCAAGCATTTCCCCAGCCACTTTCTCTTGCAGTTGAAGCCAGAAGCCAGAAGCCAAAAAGCTTGCCATTCTCTATATAGAGCCCCTCCCCTACCCCCAAGGCAGTATCAATGCAGTACCTAGGCCCAGCATGCACACACAGGCCAGACTCTCCACTCACCACCCCAGCACCACAAAGGGAGAGCCCAGAAACACAAAAGAGCAAGCTTAGAAGAACCAAAGGAAAGAAATAAACAAGGAAAAAAAAGAGTTAAAAACAAAACAAAAACTATGATGGTTTTGCACTCATTGTAAGACAATTCAGCCAGGACATACCTGTTTAAGCAGGTCTCCCAGCTGTTCTGTTCTCAGGGACTGCCAATGAGGTGGACAGTCTTCTCTATCCCTGAGGCCTCGGACCAAGTGTTGCTTTGGTTTATTTCAGGAAATGCTATTGGAAAGATAAAACAAAGTGCCTGGCAGGCACTATAAAAAGTAGAAGAAATACGGAAGACGCCATCATCCAGTGGGTAGCTACATGTTTTTACACAGGGGTGAAGAGGGGGGAGATACACTGTGCAGCATCACTCTTCCTTCCAGGGGCACCGGCCTCAGTTGCTCCGTGAGAGCGCAGCTTGTGATTTGCTGACATTCCATTCTGTGTTTCGTAAGCTGATCTTTGCCAGAAGCAAAGTGAAGGAGACCCAGCAACAAGGAAAGAGGCGAGGAGCAGAGGGAGGCACCCACTGCTGGTCAGAGCCAGCGCTGGAGGGAGGCCAGATGTAAGTGGCCCCAGGCTTCTCTGGGATGGTTGCCATTTTCTCACAAGCAGAAAGATGGAAAGGTCATGATGGAGGAGATGTGGGAGGGGTCTGCTCTGCGGAGTCACCAACTCCAATTTAGGTAATTCTACACACACACACACACACGCACACGCACACGCACACGCACATGCGCACGCGCACGCACACGCATGCACGCACACACACACAGGCAAACCCACTCACACACCCATGCATCCAGTGGCTTGCCTCTAAACAAGATATTACTTCCATTTCTTTGATTCTCATTCTCTCTCCTCTCTCTCTCTCTGTCTCTCTTACTCCTTCTCTCTTACTCCCTCTCTTTCTCTCATTTCTAAATCTAATAATAGCTATTATATAATAATTGCTAATGTTATTTGTTCTTTGTTTTCAAACCTCATGTTTCTCTTCTCTTGAGAACTAGGGAAATCAAGTCTGCTCATGTCAAAAAGATGTCCTCCCCCAGCAGAAAGAAAATCCACCTAATTTCCTATTTCTAGGGAAAATAAATAGCCAACCATGATGTCATCTCTTCCCAAAGGACTGACTCTCATCTTGTTCGTTTGTTGTTTTGTTTTCAGTAGTTTGTGCTTCTCTTGTACCCAAAACAGAAGGATGCTAGGAGGAGATGGGACACATGGTAGGTAGAAGGAAAAACCAAGAATAAAGGGAAACACCCAAGTCGTCTTTCATTTAAAAATATATATCAGAACTAGAACAATGACCAGAGTCAGGGGGGGTGGCTAATTAGCCAGACAGTCTGTCCCTTGTGCTCAGCAGCTGCCCTTTTTATCTGCTGTGGGTGAACCCCGGCCACTGCGGTGTCCTCGACAGGAGCGAGGCTCTTCCAAATCGTCCTCATCAAAGCCGTAGAAAGTTGAGGTGTCACTTTCTGACGTGGAACCGAATAAGTCCTCCGTGGTACGTGCTGCGGCCGCTGCCTCCTTCTCCTTCCTGCCTTCTCCTCCCAAATGAGCTGACATGTATGATGAATATATCAGCACATGGGTTAAGGAACAGACAGCATCATTAATATTCTCATTACTTCATTACAGTGTTACTCCTAACAGCAAGATACTAAGCCACCGTTACACCAAAAGGGACTAACCAGTATATCACCTGATGACAGGGATTTAGGACAAAAGACATATTTCCAGGAAGGCTGCACTTCCCAGGAAAGGTCCTGTCCCTACTATGATGCACATGTCTACAGCTTCTGATAGCGAGAGATACACGCACAGTATCTCCTTTGGTCCACTGGCACAGAGGCACACACTCATTTAGCCTGCCCGACACAATGCCTTTGCTTGTTGGTTTTAAAGCCTAGTTGGCATTTCTTTGTAGTTTCGGTTGACGTTTCTTTGAACAATGTCCGTCCGTCACTTTGACAGTCAGGTTTACCAAGGTATTACTGTCAGATAACCCATTCGAGGTGGTTAAGCCTCCATCCATTTTGTTTTTATTTTTAACCCGCCTCTAATCCCATTCTTTGACAGCTCTTTCAATTCCGCCCTAACACCGTGTAGTTCATTTGCACCGAAAGCAGAGAGCAGCTGGAAATTCTAAGTGGTAGTTCAGAAGAACTTCTCGCTTTCTTTAACCCTGAAGGTAATCTCACACACCACGGCCACTAAGCATGCCCAGGTCTTAGCTACTCCAGAAAGTTCACCCTATCCACTTGAACTCAAGGCACACTAAAAGGTAAAAATGGGGCTTTAAAAATCCTGAAATATGTAAAACTCAGGCTTAAATTTTTTTCCATGCTCTATTGGAACCCAATACAATAGTGATGGTCCCTTCCATGTCAGGACCAGACAGGGAGCTTTCTCTCAGGAAACAGAAGCAGTGGGCAGCTGAGCATACTCTCCTCTGGAAGGACCCTGGGGAGGCCTTGGAGATGTATTCACCCATCTGCCTCAGCAGCCCACCTCAGGGACCAATGCCACCTATATATTAACTATTTCACGAACATTAGAGTCAAGTGTTAATAAATGACCCACTAAATTCATTCCCAGCGATTACAGTGAGAATACTATGGCACTGTAAAATGACACATGAAGCAGATAGGAGACAGAACCAAGGAAATAAACACTGAGCAAAAGTTGTACAAACAGAGGCTTCATGTAGAAAAAAAAATCCTACTCTTTATGCCCATGGATCAGTTGAAGTATCTCATCTTTTGTTGGAAAGAAAAGGGGGAAATGATAGCAGTTTACAATGAGAACACTAAAGCTACCTCTCTACCCACCAAAGCCTACAGCCACCCATAATATCCTGCTTGGCACACCACTCCACCAAATTGCCTTGCTTCTGATAGAATTGATGTTGTTTGGTTGCCTGATCTTAAAGCAAATAAAAAGCACCAGGCTGAAGTTCATGTGTTTAATTCTCTTTTTAAAAATCTATGTATTGAGAGAAATTGGGGACTGTCCAGGCAGCCAGTTGTCTGTCATTTCTTAGTTTTGGAAGCTGCTGGCTCTGCACTTCCTGCTTATTCAGATATATTTATCCTTCTCAGGTCTCTGATGTGGTTGAAGACTGGATAGTTATAGTCTCACAGTTAAACTTCAAGTTGTTTAGGAATTAAAAGGATGTTCTAGATCTAAGATGATGTTCTTAAGTTGGTAATACAATTTTGATGGAAACTGGGTTAGGGATAGAACTTTAAACTCATTTAGACAGATAATAGAATATTAATATCAGTTGCCACATATGGATGGACTGGACATTGGGAATGTATGTTATACCTTATAATTTTCATAATTTTGGTCTAATTATAAAAAAAATCTAAAAACCAGAGTCGTCTATCATAAGGGTGATAAGTATCTTCCAAATTAAAATTCAGTGTTGCATTTCATGTTTGGACCATAAATGAATTGACAGAATTGCACCAAAGGAACTCCCTGGCAGGGTCCTTGAAAATTAAATGTATAGGGTCTTAAGCAATGGACACTAAGCCCATTTCTAATTTTTGGTTTCCCACTCCAGGCTGTCTAGGGCCCTAAATGTCCTTAGCTTCAAAACACTAAGAGCTAAAGGTAAGACTTGAGGACACAACAGGGAGAACTGAGTCATTGAAGAAAACTAAGATGAGGGCAGTCCAGTCCTTCTCTTGGTGCTAAAGTTGAAAATAACAATGAGCTCAAAAGGTACAAGATAAAATGACCTCTCATGCTAGATCCAACAGCCCAATCCAAGTGTCTCGCCTATAGCAAGCAGCTGATGAAACTGAAGATTACATCTCTTCCCTGCCTTGGTCTTTGGCCTAATTATGACATAGGAAAAAGTGGGGGGGGGGTGAGCATCAAGCAACCATGATCAGACAAAAATAATGATTTATCTACAACTGAAAACCAATCCCCAGCCAAGACTCAAACTCATTGTTAAGAATGAAGGAACAAGACCAAAAGTCTCTTTTTGATACTTTTAGTCTTTGGATAGATTGAAGATGGAAAGAGAATGCAAGGTCAACTGCCAAGTTGGTCCCAAGGACACCTGCCCTTGTGACTCCTTGAGGTGTAGGTAGCTATGTTCTGTTATACATGGAAATATGGGATGAGTGGCCAATGGTGGTGGTAGGTTTATGCTGGCAGACAGGAGCCCAGGAATCTCTGAGCCTCACAGTTCAGGAAGTGATTGTTTCCCTGACGTTCTTATGTTTCCATACTCTGGGGTTGTCCCAGGTATTTCCACAGAACAAACACAGTTTTGTGACATGTTCATCATCCAGTACAAGATAGCATGTTGCCTGGGGTCTCCAGGCATCTCCATTCTACCTCACTTTTGATCGCAACTACTCATACAATGTAATGTCCACTTCATGAAAAAGCCAGACCTTCTCCTATTCCTTTCCTCTGGAACCCAGAGAATTTTTTTTGGTCCTTAAGACCCAAAGAAGAAAGACATGAAAATGACCTGATAACCCTTTTCCTGTCTAAGTCACCATCATAATCACTTCACTCTCCTCCCTGTCCCCAACCACTGAGAGATGGCAAAGCAGTCCAAGGAGAAGAGGTCTACAGAACACAATGCAGGAAGGGGCCACACTCACCAGAGCGTCCACAGTCTGCACAGGACACCAGCTCTTCAGGCCTCCCACTCTTCTTGTTCATGTTGGAACCCCCCAAGCAGAAGTCACAGTAGTTATTGGGAATGACTGTTCCATCTGGTCCTTTCTGGGCTGTGAAAACATGGAGAAAAAATTCCAATTTTAGACTTAGATGTTGCCTATTCTTCTACTGGAGTGTAGCAGAGACTCTTCCAGGAAGAATAGAAAGTTTGAATGGAAGTGTCAGTTACAACCTTTGGACAGATTGGTGATAGTGGGCTAGGATTTGCTGTTTGCTTTTGCTTCACTGATCCTTTTTGGTCCAATGGTACTAATCTCACAAGTCACTCAGAACCTCATCATCACAAGTTTTCCCAATTCAATGTTTTTATAGACACTTCATTGTCCCTCTGCTTCCATCTCTAAATAAGCTACTCAGAAATGGTATGAGTTATTAGTTATTAACCAAGTACACCTCTGCTAACCCTGCAAAGACTCCAAAACATCAGACAGAAATTTTAAACAGTCAGAGGAAGAGAACAGCCAACACACAGGCTTGGCCTTTGAGAAATATGTGTTTAGTTAGTATCTGTGGGTAGTCACTTCTAGACAGCATGCTGGGGAAGCTCTTAAGAGCTCTTGATAAATATCTTGGAATATACACAGTGTCCATTCTTAGCCTCACCTTTTAGGAGTGAAGACTCATTGATCATGGAAAGCATCTAGGATATGTTCATCTGAGGACCCCCAAAAGCCTTGAACTAGAACTGGACACAGGCTGAGTAGGCACTTAGTTCAGTCTCATGTCAGAGATGGATGAAATGGTGAAGGAATGAGCCTGTGTGTCAGCTTAAGTTCTTCACAAGTAACAGAACACATTAACTCCATAACCTACCCCTGCTGAATGTCAAAACAAAGGCAGTGAAAATTCCTCAGGTACAATCTGGCCCAGATGGGGTCACAAGAGCAGGAGAGCAGTCCCTGCCCCTCACATGCTGCAGCACTCGGGAGAGCAGGCCCTGCACCTTTCCATAGCAGAATTGGCCCTGCAAGTGGGGGTTGCAGGTCAAGAACCAGGGCTTTGAGTTGGCCCACTCCAACATCTACCCCATGGATGAACTGCTGGAGTGCAAGAAGAGGTCAGTTCCACAACCCAAAACTACAGTATCTTCATGACACAGGACAGCTACAGCATATCTGAGAGGAGTTCCAGTGAGGTTCCAGTATTGACAAAGTAGCAGAAACCAGAGGCCTTGTACCAGACCAAGGAGTCATTTTAATGAACATTTGCAAGCAAAATGTGTAGACAAGAGGGAATATTGTGGGACACACTGAGACACACTGCAGCTTCCACAGTGAGATTTTATTTTTTCTCCTGGGACAGATTGCAAGGGTGGAGGGTGGGTCTGCAGGGAGGTGGGAGATGAGAGGGAACAGGGTGCATGATGTGAAATTCACATAAAATTTTTTAATTAAAAAAAAGAAAATAGAAAAAAATTTCTCAGGTGTGACTTGAAAACAGAGCCCTGTGACAATACACATGCCTTTGAGGACCAAAGTCATTCTGAGTTACTAGGGGCTGGCTCCTTGTGTGGGAGAATCCTTCTATTTTCTCATTCTTCTCTTCCTGTTGTAGATATTTCTTAGTGATTTTCACTCTCCCTTATTGTCACTAAAAAAGAAAAGTATCTCTGTTTGTAGAACCAATCTTAACCACCAAAGACCCGTCCTCCTTGGCATCCTTAGTATCTGCCACTATCTTTCACTATTCACTGGGTAACGTTAATCAGGGTACCATAGGGTACCAATCTGTGAAGAGGAAGCAGATATGTGAGCAGAAATAGTAGCCAGACAGTAAGTGATAAACGGATTCACCCCCTTTAATATGATTCCCTCTGGCCTTTGCTTCCTCCATGCCTCTGCTTTGCCTCCAGGAATAGAAAACTTACCTGGGGAAGGTGGAAAACAAAAGCTGGCAGAATTACATTACAGAGGGTTAATCCATTTATCAGTTGCTATATGAATTGTTTAATCAGTTTCTAAGTCATTGATTTCCATCTTCAAGCAGGCAGACAAATCCTCTGCAAGGAAAGTGTTGGCTGTTCAGGGGAGGTAGAGGAATGAGACATCCTCTGTGGTCTTTTGACACGGCCTTTCCTTCTACAACCACTGGATGTCGAAGACATCTGCATAGCAAGCAGATGGCTTTACAAATGCTCACTCAAGGCCAGTACACCTGCCAAAATTTCACTGCCTATAAAATGTGCTTTGTCCAAGTACTCTCTGCCATTTCTGCCTTCTCCTTCAATTGCCCTCTTCTCCATTTTTAGTACTTTGTGGAGAAAAATCTAAGTATGCTTAAGAAGCAAATAAGCTTATTAGGGTTTCCTATTCAAGAGATACACTCTAGTCTATTAAGTGGTAAAAATGAACTAGAGGTGGGATAATATTAACTTGAGAAGCAAAGTTTCACAATTCAGTGAACCAGATACAAAGTGCACAGTGATAATCACATCTACATACGTTCCCACACCCATTCTTTCTCCTTGATCCTTGCACAACATATCCTTCCTGCAAACTCATCCTGGGTTCTCTGAAGCAGCCTGATTCTTATCATCTGGCATGTTTAGGTATGGTTTGAATGTGGACAATTGAGGTCCATGGCTTAGAAGATCAGTCCCTGGTGTAAAGAGGAACCTTTAAGACAATGGTTCTCAACCTTCCTAATGCTACAGACCCTTTCATACAATTCCTCATGTTGTGGTGACCCCCAACCATAAAATTATTTTCACTGTTGCATCATAAGCACAAGTTTGTTACCTTTATGAATTGTAATCCAAATATCTTATATGTAAGATATTTGATATGTGACCCATGTGAAAGGGTCATTCAACCCCTAAGGGGGTCTCAACTCATAGGTTGAGAACTGCTGCTTTAAGCGGTGGGACTAGGGAATGTATATACAATTGTGATAGGAGGAGGTGAGGAGTATGTTGTTGGTTTAGCAATGGTACAGTTTAGAAAGTGGCAGTGAGGAACGGGTGCAGCTCAGGGGTAGATTACCATGAGGCATGGGGGAGGGGGGTAGTAATAGCCATGACTTAATTTTAGTTGAGGTCTTACTCTCTTCTTGCAGCAATAGGCTCAAAGCATCCTTTCATCTAAGTAAAATGACGAGGTATGGGCTAATATCATGTACATTGGTTCTCTTATGCTTTTTGATATTCAAGATTGGTGGGAAAGCAAGGTATTTCCATGATCCCTCCCTGTTCTCAGTCAGCAGTGACCAGTCATGCCTCCGGGAGGGCACTATGTTGGTATCATTATTACTTATCTCGATAAATGTACACACCTGCCTTGTATAGTCACACACAATGATCTATTCCTTCAGATAGACTCACTGCTGGGTCACCCTCAGTACTGACTTGTGTACTGGAAATGGTGAACAACAATCTGTGGGATGAATGGCTTTAAGAAGGTGACGAAGATGTAAGCAGGCATCATATGATGCACCTGGGATCTTCTTTATGCATACAGAGGTTGGTACCAGCTTTCCCCATGCCAGGGCAATCTTTCATTGCTCTTGGTTTATTTCTTGATTCCTCAAACAGATGGTCCATGTCCAAACAGATGGACTCACAAACAGCTCCCAGAGTATGCAAGAATGGGTAGTGAAGGTCCTGGATTTCTAGAACAATACTGCACACAGCTATGATGGTTTGGTATGATACCGTATGTGTTGAAAGGTTTGGTTTCCAAGGCAGCGGTATTCCAAGGTAGAACTTTAAGGGAGTGACTGGACCATATGGGTTCTGACCTAATCAATGATTTAATCTAACAATAGGTTCAAAATCCAAATAGATTTTTGGGAGGTAGTGGAACTGTCTGGGTCAGTCACTGAGGGCATGTCTTTGGAGGGCATGTCATGGCCATGGCACCCTCCTGTAAACTCTTCTGTTTCCTGACCATCTGAAGTAGGCTTGCTCCACTATGCCCTCTCTGCCATGATGCTCGGCCTCATCATAACCCTGAAAACACACAGTCTAGCAGCTGTTGATTGAAGCCTCTGAAACTTTGAACCAAAATAAATCTTCCCTCCTTTGGGTTGTTTCTCTGGGGTGTTTATTAGATCAACAAAAGTCTAGCTAACACAACCATTCCAAAAAGCACAAAATTGCAATTCATTGCCTCTTGAGAAGTGACACCAGGTCATAACTACCCAGTTAGCCTCCCTGTGACTTAACAGCTTGCTGAGAAGAAAGAGAAGCAGGTATCAACTATACAGCTATGGGGGAGTTAGATCTATCTGCTAGATGCCAGTCATGTATTATTGCATTAGTTCCTACAGAACTTATGTGAAGTAGGAGTTGTTTGAAAGATAAGGTAACCAAAATCCAGAAAATTAAGTTACTAGTTCCAGGTCTAAGTTACAAAAGAGGAAATAGGTTTCATTCCCAGTTGTCTATATCCTCAGAAATTCACACTTCTCAGCCTCCTAGGAGGTCTGGGAGCAAACACTTTCTGGCTGTAGCATGTATAGCAACCAGTTCATAAATCTCTTCGGAGTCTATTTGATTCACCCAATGTATTAATTATAATGCTCAAGGCAATAAAAATTATTTCATTTGGCCTGATAAAAGCAGATTCCTTTTGAACTTAAATTTAATGTCCCTGCCACAGTAATCCATCCAGGGTGACTCTGTGAAAACACTTCTCTGGAGAACTCCAGAGACTCTTGACAAGTATTAAGTCATAGTTCACACTCTGGCAACGCTGGCCTATGACCTGACCTCGCCATGAGCAATTTCTGGGCACCATACATGAGATCACTATAAAAAGGATTTTACTACAAATAAGGAGCTTGCCTAGACCTTGCAAGTAGGATTTAAATAGAGCCTCTGCTTCTGCATTTGGCAAATTGAGTCTCACTTTGTAGAAGACAACAATGGGGAGGACAAAGGTCCCAGTGGTGTCTGAAGTGATGGATTTGCTTCACTGCTGATTAATGTCCATGACTGACAGCACAGAAGGGATACAAGTAAGCTGCCAAAAAAGAAAGGGAGCCTTGAGAGTTCTGGAATTTACCTGGGTTAGATAACTCAAGAAAACCTCAAAGGAACAAACAAATAGAGATCAGGAACAAAGTTCATGAAGAAACTCATGGGGAAACAGCAGAAGTGAGAGGGGATATTCAAATAACTCAAAACAAGAAAAAGGCAGGAAAAAAGTGTCTATCCTACATGTCCAACATACACTATTTCACTGATTTATTATTACTATTATTATTATTATTAATTTATTTTTCAAGTTACATCTCCATCAAAGTCCTCTCCCTCCTCACCTTCAGGTCCCACTTCCTCCCTCCTTCCCTCTTCTCCATCTCTGTCCTCTCCTTCTCCTTGGATGAGAGGAGCCCCCACATAACAAACCCCCCTTAGTTCATCAGTCACATGAGGACTAAGAGCTTCCTCTTGTACTGGGGCTTGATAGGGCAGTTGCACTAACAAGCAAAAGAATCCATGACTTGCTGCTGGATGGAGTTTTTCCTAGGATAGTTACACTAGGTTCCTATCTGTTTGGGTCTGTGGGTTGTAGGATGGTTGTCCTGTGCTATATGGTTAATATCCACTGGGTCTGAGTTAGCTCACTTAGGATGAGCTTTTCTAGATCCATCCATTTGGTTGCAAATTGCATGATTTTCTTGTTTCTGATAGCTGAGTAGTATTGCATTGTGTAAATATACCACATTTTTTTTTTAATCCATTCTTCAGTTGAAGGACATCTGGGTTGTTCCTAGTTTCTGGCTATTACAAATAAAGTTGCTATGAACATTGTTGAGGTGATGTCCTTGTGGTTTGATGGACAATCTTTTGGATATATGCCCAGGAGCAGTAATGGCTGGGTCTTGAGATAGAACTATTCCCAGTTTTATAAGATATTGCCAGATTGATTTCCAAAGTGCCTGTACAAGTATACATGCCCACCAGCAATGGAGGAGTGTTCCTCTTTCTCCACATCCTTCACCAGCATGTGCCATCTCTTGAGTTTTTTATCTTAGCCATCGTGACAGAAGTGTGAGATAGGATCTCAGTTGTCTTGAGTTGCATTTCTCTGATGATTAAGGATGTTGAACATTTCTTCAAGTGCCTCTTGGCCTTTAGAGATTCCTCCTTTGTGAATTCTCAGTTTAGTTCTGTATCCCATTTTTTGATTGGATTATTTGGTTTGCTGGTGTTTGATTTCTTGTGTTCTTTATATATTTTGGATATTAGCCCTCTGTCAGAAGTGGGGTTGGTGAAGATCTTTTCCCAACCTGTAGGCTGTCATTTTGGTATAATGACAGTGTCCTTTGCCTTACAGAAGTTTTTCAGTTTCATGAGGTCCCATTTATTGATTGTTGATCTCAGGTCCTGAGCTGTTGGTGTTCTGTTCAGGAAGTTGTCGCCTGTGCCAATGACTTTGAGGCTTTTCCCCACTTTCTCTTCTGTCAGATTTAGTGTGTCCAGTTTTATGTTGAGGTCTTTGATCCACTTGGACTTAAGTTTTGTGCAGGGTAATAAATATGTGTCTATTTGCATTCTTCTACATGTTGATATCCAGTTAGACCAGCACCATTTGTTGCAGATGCTTTCTTTTTTCCATTGTATGGTTTTGACTTCTTTGCCAAAAATCAAGTGTCTGTAGATGTGTGTGTTTATTTCTGGGTCTTTGGTTTGATTCTATTGATCAATTGCTGTGTCTCTATGCCAGTACCATACTGTTTTTATTACTATTGCTCTGTAGTACAGCTTGAGATCAGGGATGATGATACCTCAAGTATTTTTTTTTTAATTGTACAGGATTGATTTAGCTCTTCTGGGTTTTTTGTTTTTCCATATGAAATTGAGAATTGTTTTTTCAAGGTCTATAAAGAATTGTGTTGGTATTTTGATAGGAATTGCATTGAATCTGTATATTGCTTTTGGTAGGATGGCCATTTTTATTATGTTGATCCTACCTATCCATGAGCATGGGAGATCTTTTCATCTTCTGTATCTTCTCCAATTTCTTTCATCAGGGACTTGAAGTTCTTGTTGTACAGGTCTTTCACTTGCTTGTTAGAGTTAACTCAGGTATTTTATATTATTTGTGGCTATTATGAAGGGTACTGTTTCCCTGATTTTTTTCTCAGCCCATTTATCTTTTGTGTAAAGAAGAGCTACTGATTTTTTTTTTTAGAATTAATTTTGTGTCCAGCCACCTTGCTGAAGGAGTTTATCAGCTGTAGGAGTTCTCTGTGAAACTTTTGGGGTCATTTATGTATATTATCATATCATCTGTGACTAGGGATACTTTGACTTCTTCCTGTCCAATTTGTAATTCCTTGATCTCCTTTAGTTGTCTTATTTCTCTAGATAGTACTTCAAGTACTATGTTGAAGAGATATGGAGAGAGTGGGCACCCTTGTCTTGTCCCTGATTTTAGTGGAAATGCTTTAAGTTTCTCTCCATTTAGTTTGATGTTGGCTACTGGCTTGCTGTATATTGCCTTTATTATCTTTAGGTATGGTCCTTGTATGCCTTATCTCTCCAAGATTTTTAACAAGAAGGGATTTTGTCAAATGCTTTTCGGCATCTAATGAGATTATCATGTGGTCTTTTTCTTTCAGCTTGTTTATGTGGTGGATTACATTGATAGATTTTCATATGTCAAACCACTCCTGCATCCCTGGGATGAAGCCTACTTGATCATGGTGTATGATACTTTGGTGTGTCCTTGGATTATGTTTTCAGGTATTTTATTGAGTATTTTTGTATCTATGTTCATAAAGGAAATTGGTCTGAAATTCTCTTTGTTGGGTCTTTGTGTGGTTTAGGTATCAGGGTGACTGTGGCCTCATAGAATGAGTTTGGCAGTGTTCCTTCTGTTTCTCTTTTGTGGTGCAGTTAACCTCCTTGGGTTGGAATTTTCCTTCTAGTATCTTCTGTAGGGCTGGATTTGTGCACAGATATTGTTTGAACTTAGTTTTTCATGGAATATCTTGTTTTCTCCATCTATGTTGATTGAAAGTTTGCTGGGTAGAGTAGTCTTTGCTAGCATCTGTGGTCTTTTAGAGCCTGTAAGATGTCTTCTACGTCCTTCTGGCTTTTAGATTCTCTGATGAGAAGTCTGGTGTGATTCTGATAGGTCTGCCATTATAAGTTACTTGGCCCTTTTCCCTTGTAGCTTTTAATATTCTTTCTTTGTTCTGTACATTTAGTGCTTTGATTATTATGCAGTGGGAGAACTTTCTTTTATGGTCTAATCTATTTGGAGTTCCGTAGGCTTCTTGTATGGTTCTTATGGACCAGGGTGAAGGACACGTTGAAAGATGAGCTAGCCAAAACCCAAAGAGTCTAGCTACCATGCTCAGAGAAGTGACAACAGGCATGATAGGGGACATTAGTATGCTACAGAACTAAATGGGTAAGTTATGTTTTATATCTATGGAAAATCAAGCCCCAGATCCATGACAGGCTGCCTTTCCCTCCTCTTAAATGTCATGCCCACTGCTAAGTACTGTCACTCATGAACAGAATGACTGGTGGACAGTCTGGAAACCATCAGTAACCTCTCTCCTGACCTCTGGAGAGATTAGAACCATATCCCAGGTGTCCTGGGGAAAGAGAAAGCAGGCCAGAAGTTGGCACTTCTTGCTGGCATGTGCACAAAGGAATGGCCTCCCATTCTGGGCAGATGCTCAGGCTGCCTGCCATGCCTTGCCGTGCACATGTGTGAGGCCATCATGTTCAGTGTCTACTAGCTAGCTTGAGCTCTAACCCCCTTGGTTGGGGTATATAGCACCTGGAAAAAATGGGGAGCCATATGCAGAGCCCTCCAGGAAAAGATGTGCCTCTCCTAACCCCTCTCACTTGGTACCCCCACCACCATCCACAGCTGACAGTTCCTGTGTCCCTCTACAGGTCTGACATGTTTCCATGGCAACTGGAATCCTGGGCTCCAGCAGCCTCTGCTCTTGCCACCTGTTATTACTTCATCTCTCAAGTGTAAAGCATGTTAGCCTGGTACCACTTGGCTGTGCAGGCGGATCTTTAGAAGACAGAGTAAAGAAAAGGGGAGTGGGAGAGAGGACGTACAGAAAGGCTGCCCCAGGCTGCCCATGGAAGGCACAGTGGACAGGATAGGCTGGAGGAAGCAGCTCTGGAGACGGGGGAGGATGCGGAGGGAGAGCATAAACCAATGTGCCTTCCCTTCAGAATCAGTGAGCAGGCCTCAGCTGGAGGCCACTGCCACATCCACTACCTTCTCCTAGCCTTTAATGAGGGCTGTGGGAGGGGCAGGGAAGCAAGCAGCAAACAGGGAAGGAAAGGCAGCTGGGCAGAGACAGAGCAGCCCAATATGGGAAGAGCCAGGAGAGGGTTAAAAGTGGTGTGATCAAGACTGTGGGTAAGGCTGGACCAGAGGGCAAGCTGAGCATCAAAGCTTCGATAAATGGCCTTAATTCTCATGCTTGCTCTCACCCGACTCCTTACGTGTTTACTCATATAAATTATCCCCAAGGCCTGCCACCTTTTTCCACTGCTTCCCTAGAATTGATGAAAAAATAAATCCCACAGATCCAAGGAATAAAAGTGTTGGGATTCCACTCAGGCTGGTTCGTGGCCACCTCACAGTGATCAGGCCCCAGCTTCCAGGCTCCAGGAGGTAGGCAAAAAATGCCTTTCATCCTGGGTGCATAGAGAGAGAGGGTCCAGGAGCTCCTTGGTGAAATGGACATCAAGGTCCACTCACCACAGGACCATTAGGCTATCAAGAGCCCCACCCCCCACCCTGCCACTAGGCCATCAAGCACTGAAAACAGCAACAATGGGAATGGAGGGTAAGGCTGGGGCAGGGATGCCAATGTAGAGCAACCACAGCACAGAGATTAGTCTGTATGGAGAAGGGGAGACCCAGGGCTGATGTAATAGTCTTCAAGTTTATGGACAAGCCTGATAAATTGCCACACTCTGTAGTGTCAAGGACAATATGAGACAAAGTGAGCTGGAAGGCAGCACATGCCACCGGGAAGCTAGACACAAGGTGATAAGGAGTTAAAGGAAGGGTTGGAGGGACGGGATCTCTGAGGAGGCCTCGGCATACAGGGGGAGGTCCCTAGGAGCCACTGCACACACTGGTCTTTAGCAAGCAATGTGTTAGAGGACTATTCAATGTCCTTTTATGTTTATTACTTGAGGATTAGAACAGTGTAGAAGAAAAGGCAGGAGGGGGAATTTATCCCAACCCAAAGGGATGCCTGCTTTCATAGTTTCATGTTTGTGTCTCTCTCTCTCCCAATTATCCAGGAGCTCCCTGAGGGCAAGAGTACTGTCTTTCTTCTCTGTGTTCCTAGCACCTGGCACACAAGATTGTCACCATGCTGAAAATAAACACTCAATGAACAGATAGACACAAATTCAGAGGCCTTTTACGGAGGGGAGGACAATGTGCCAGACCAGAGTGATCTCCCCACCATCACCACCTTTGAACACCGTCTGCAAAAGGACTCACATTTTCTGCGCCCAAGCAACTAAAGATAAGAGCATTTAAAGAAAAAGAAAAGACTGTGCCTCTTCCTTCAGATCTAAGGAATCAGAAAACCCCAAGAGACTAGAAGACTAAAAGGCAGCAAAGGGGCAGGAGGCAGGAGGCAGGAGGCAGGGGCAGGAGGCAGGAGGGAGGAGGCAGGAGGCAGGAGGCAGGAG
>CAJQZJ010032322.1:2306663-2317160 GCA_907164525.1 Lophiomys imhausi | reverse complement strand
GGCAGGAGGCAGGAGGCAGAAGAGCAGGGGCAGGAGGCAGGAGGCAGGAGGCAGGTGATAGGAGCCAGGGAGGTTTGCTGCATGGGACAGAGTTTTAATGAAAGCTGAGACAGAGGAAACAGTTCAGTCTATGAGCATGAAGACCTGACTTTCGATTCCCAGAACCCACATGGAAAAGGCAGGTGTGGAGATGCATGTTTACAATCCCAGCACTGGGGAAACAAACACAAATAGATTGGTGGGGCTCGCGGACAGGTCAGCCTAGCCTAATCCAAGAGTTCTGGGCTATTGAGAGATCCTGTCTCAAAACACAAAGTGGAGGGCAAGGGAGATGTGTTGGGTGCTGCACAGTTGCTGCACAAGCGTGGAGAACCAGCACTATCGTAAAAAGCCGGGACACAGTGTGCACCTGAAGTCCTGATGCTGAGAGACTGAGACAAGGGGATCCCAGATCTCGATAGTCAGCTACTTTAGGCCTGTAGTAACACAATTCATTATGGTTGGGGCAGAAGGCTTATGACAGAAGAGACCTTTTCATCCCATGGCAGCCAGGAAGCAAAGTGAGAGAGACAGGAAGTAGCAAAGGTCCCAATAAAGGCACACCTCACACACAATAACCTACCTTCCTCCCACTATGTCCACCTTCCTCTAAAGATCTGATCATTCCTGAAAAGCCTGTGGGCTGAGGACTTCAACACATCAGCCTTGAAGAAGCGTTTCAGATCTAAACGAGCACACACAGCTCTCATGGGCCATGTTGTAGCTCTACCGCCTTATGCCACACAGTTTCTGCTGACATGGTACTTTCCAGTGACAACTTACTGTATCTCCATTGTAGCTGTAAGACAGCATCATCAGTGTTAAGGTTTTACATAGATAATACTTGAGACACAAGCAGTTTGTCAGGGCAAAAGTTAATGACTCTCTTGGCTCTGAACCCAGGCAAGTGTAACCCCTTGGCTAGTCCACCAAACACACCTCCCTACAACAAACAAATGCACTTTAGGAAACCCAAGTCCAAGAGTCTAGCAGTATATATAGGCAGGACTTACATATACTGCAGAATTTTATAAGGCAGGCCTTCCAAAATTTTGCTGTGAAAATTATCAGAAGAGGTTGAAAAGGGTAGGTAAACCTGAGTTTGAACCCTAGGACCCACATGGTGGAAAAAGGGTACAGGCTCCCACAAATTATCCTCTGACTTCCACGTATGTGCTGTGACACATCCCACTACGTGCACAAAAAGTAAAATTAAAGTAAGTGAAAATCACTTTGAAAGTCCATTAAAATTGAAATTGGAATTCATAGAGCTAGGGAAGGACCTAAAACTCAGCCCTTATGGGCTCCCCAGTACGATGAACAACCTTCAAGGTTTGCCTTTGACCAAGGGTTTCCTGGGGGACCTGGATGAGCCAGTCACCATGGTCCCAGGTGGTAGCTAGATACTGCTGACCACACTAAGAGCCTGCCTGAGGTCCTTATATCAGAAGCACAAAGTATGCATATGTGAGCAAAGTATGCTATGGTCTCTACTATGTCCCTTTAAAAGACCACGGTGTGTGGGGAGGGGCCTGGAGAGGTGGCTCAGTGGCTAAGAGCACTGGCTGCTCTTCTGAAGAACCTGGGTTCAATTTCCAGCACCCCACATGGCAGCTCAAAACTCTTCAAGGGATCTGACACCCTCCCACAGACACACATGCAGACAAAACACCAATGAACATGAAAATGACAAATAAAAATTTTCAAAGACCATTCTGGCTGCTCTGTGGAGAACAGACTACACAAGGTAAGAGGAGGCTGGAGAACAGAGGAAGGAGGCACTGTAGTGACACATGCAGAAGCCAGGAGATGGGGAGAAGGAGACAGGCACGTATATATTTTTCAGGATCATCTGATACGAGAGTTGAAGAAAAATAACAGCCAGAGATGCAATCTAAAATTTTTACTATGAGCATAAAGCATATTTTGAAAAGAAAAAAGTTCAAAAAAAAGATAAGAAAATGGTGAGAAAAAAAGTAAAGAGAGAAATGTTCAGGAAAATCGCTAAATAGTGTGATATTTGACTTTTTTAAATATTTATTTATTTATTTATTTATTAATATGTATACAATGTTCTGTATTGAAGTATGTATGACTGCAGGCCAGAAGAGGGCACCAGATCTCATTATAGATGGTTATGAGCCACCATGTGGTTGCTGGGAATTGAACTCAGGACCTCTGGAAGAGCAGCCAGTGCTCTTAACCTCTGAGCCATCTGTCCAGCCCAGACTTTTTATTTTTTACTATACTAAAACTTGCTTATAAATTACAGCCTCATTGAGACTTTGTAAAGTGGAGGTCCATAAAATCATCACAAATACCAAAAGTCATCAAAGAACTTTAAGAAATAAATGTGTCTGGTGTGGATCCAGGGGTATCCCCATATCCCCCATATTGTACATGAAGGCCTATGCCCAATGTGATGTCTTTGGAAGGTAAATAGATCTGGCGAAGTTGTGAGAATGGGTCCATCATGGTGGGATAAGATACCAGAGAGTTCTTTCTGTCTGCACACATAGCCGAAAGGCGGTGCAAGAACAGAGCAAGAGTGTGGCTGATATATGCCAAGGATAATGCCCTAACAGAACACCAACTTTACCGTCATCTCGATCTTGGACTTTTGTCTCTAGCATTGTGAGAAGTCAATTTCTGTTGTTTAAGCCACTCAGCACAGAATCCTGATATGGCAGTCTTTGATGGTTAATCTTGGTTACCAATTTGACACACCTGAAAAGAGGTACCCTTAATTGTGTGAGGAATTGCCTCCATGAGATTGACTTGTCTATAAGGAATTTTCTAGGTTGTTAATTTCATATAGGAGAACCCAGTCAATTGTTGGCAGTGCCAACCCTAGGCAGGAATGTAGACTATATGAGAAAGGTAGTCGAGCAAGTCAGAGGGTGTAAGCCAGTGAACAGCATTTCTCCATGTTCTTTGCTTCAATCTCTGCTTCAAGTGCATCCTCTGTTGACATCATCCTCAATGATGGTCTCTTAATTTGCATGTTAAAATAACCCTTTCTTCCCCAAGTTGGTTTCGCCCAGGTTTTACCGGAGCAACAGAAAGCAAACTGGGCTGCCTAGTTTTCCTGTCAACCTGACACAAGTTAGCATCATTTTGGAAGAAGGAATCTCAGTTGAGAAAATGCCTCCACCAGAGTGGCCTGTGAGCAAGCCTTCGGTGCATTTTCTTAATTGATGATGGATATGGGAGGGCCTAGATCACTGTGGCCAGGGCCAGCCCTGGGCATTATAAGGAAGAAGGAACAAGTCACCCCTCCATGGCCTTTGCTTCAGTTCCTGCCTCCAGGTTCCTGTCCTGCCTGAGTTCCTGCTCTGATTTCCCTCATCAATAGATGGCTAACTAAAAAATGTAAGATTAAATAAACCATCTCCTCCCTAAGTTTTTTTTTTTTTTTTGGCATGGTGTTTTATCACAATAGAAACCTAACTAAGACACAAAGTAATAGGCAGCCTGAGCTAACAAAGACATGGTCTGTTAATGCATTCATCTCTTCTGGAAAACCACTGCGTAGTAGGATGCACTTGACAGCTAGCTGATGGATGAAAGGGAACATCACAGTAGACCCATGAGGAAGGAAGATCCAGGAGCCTGGGCCTGGGATACATCACTTGGGATTCGAGTGTCCTGACAGAGCTGAACAGTGTCCAACCCCATCTCAGCTTTCCTACTTGCTGTGTACATTGAGATGAGCAACTTAAACCTCCCTGACCCTCCATCTTCTCCTCTGTAAAACGAGAATTCTCACATATGCCACTTGAACTTGTGAACATTACGTGATATGACGTGCAAAAACTGCCAGGCGCCTAATAGATTTCCCATCATTTCTTCCCCCCTTTCCTCCCCTGCATGCAAAACCACTTCATTTCCGATGAAACAGAAAGAAAAGCAAAGGCCTAGATAAACAAGCTTTCCCAGGAAACAGAGACAGACTCACAAATCCTCATTCCTCTGACACCCGTAGGGATGTCACTTGGTCTTCACGTGCTTCTGGGCAGGACAACATCCGCCTTACAGGGTTATTGTAACAAACAGGCATAGCAGGCCAAGCACTGTGCCTGGACACTCGGGATAAGTGAGCAAGTGTTAATGCTGTCACCAGTGCCGTTCAGTCTATAGAGCTCCTTGATCCTAAATACTCTATATGTCATTATGGCAGAAATGTGACAGAAATCATACAAGTTCAGACCGAGTCAGTATGCAGACAGACAGACAGACCCAGGAAAATGGCCCAGTCATCACAGGAGGGCACCCTTGACTGGAGCCCATACCACTTCTCTCACTCTCCAGGTTTCAAGCATCCATCTTATTCCCCAGTTACCCCAGACGATCTCCAAGGACAATGACCATATGTTGTTCCAATTGGGAGGCTTGCTTTTTTATACATATTCCCCCAAATGGGTACACACAAGGGCTCCATACATACTTGGATTTAGCTTGGACAGAAGAATCAGTGTTGTTTCTAAGATCTAGCAAAGGATACGCTGGGGTCAGGTCAGGCTCTGATAATTTCCATGGATGCCAAAGAGTAGTGCACAGAGGCAGTGAGCATCAGAGCATCAGAAGAGTCCCCTCACGCTGCCTCAGATAAAATCCCTGACTCAGATTAGTCGTCTATGGCCACAGAGATAGGGCAGGGATGGGATATGATTACTCACAATGAACAGGCGCCAATCTGATACCTCTTCATCTCAATGAAAACGCACAGCAAGTCCATGAGGCCAGGGTGGTTATCTTCGTGTTACAGATGAGGCAACTAAGGGGGGAGCGGGTGTCAGTAGCCAACCCACATTCCCAGGGCAGAAGGCAGCAGGGTGACAAGGACATGGATCATACCCTGGATCACTCAGTTCCAGGGCCTTCACCATCCTTCCCAGCTGCAGGGCTGAGAAATTACCTCCAGGTACATACACCTCCAAGGACCCGAGCAACCCCCCAGGATTCCTGCTTTGTAGCCTACAAACCATTTAGATCATAACTCATCAGAAGAACATCCATTGCTAGTTTTCAAATTTGCCATTTGGGAAAGGAGGAGGGGAGGAGTGGATGGCTACCTCGGAAAGAGCCATGCGACTGACTTTGCCTCATCTCCCTTGTAACCAAGGCGGACACACCAGTACCACACTCACTAAATAGTAGGCTAAATGGGTTGTTATAGCTTTTCACACACCTTTCAGAGAAACCCAAGATTTCTAAGCACATTTCTAAACTCTTCCTCATCTCCTGAAGCCTGTGCTAGCTGCCCCTGGGCCTATGACAGAGAACAAGCATGTCAGGAGACAAACATCTGCTAGACTTCTCCCAGCAGTGTGGCAATGACATCATGTACTGCTCTTAGATAATTTGCACATTATCAGACTAATTTCCAGATTATCTAATCAGCAGGCATTACCCTTAATCAATTCGGCTCTCTCCTTACAGTCCTACAAAGTACACCCTGCCCTCAATAGCAGACTGGCTCTGGGCATCTTCTTCTCAAGAGTGACAAAAGGAAAGCTTAACTCTGAACATATGACAGCTGCACAGGAGCCTGACTGCCAAGGACCTAGGAAATCCCAACTTCAATTACATGGGCCTGAAAAGCAAACTTGAGATAATTTTTATAGAGCAGCATTTAAAAATATAACATTTCCCTCTTAAGATCTCCAAGTTTGGTTTGAAAACATGTATTTATTTATGCTACTGAGTAAGAGAGTTATTAAATAACAATGGGCTTCTTTAAAAATCCTCTTTCCTCCTAGAATGGCTCTCTGATGGTTTCCATAGAATAAAGACAGAACATGACACAGAAGATGCCTCCAGTTGTGGCCTCTTGTCTCATCCAGTCCTGACTTCAGCACTACGTGACCTGGCTGATATTATTTGTATGAATGGGCCATGCCATGTTGTCAAAGGCCTCCTTGCCTTCATCCATATGCATCCAATCTGAAACCTCTCTCTCCTAAATATTCTTCCTTGCTCTTCAAGGGCCAACCTGAACATCATCTCCTTAGTGAACTCTTTCAAAACCTCACAGTAAGCTTTAGCATACACTGGAACAGCCTTCATGCTAGTTCCTACCCTTGGATTCTCTGCCGGTGGAGCCTGAGAATTTCCATGTCCAGTGAGTCAATAAGGCTAGTGCCCCACCGAGAAAACCCCTGCCTCATGATGTGGAACACATACAGTGACTCTGAGCCTTAGGCAAGTTCATCCTCTGTACGTGACCCATTACACACTCCCACTTGAGAATGTGAGTGCCTTGATGATGAGGCAAAATCTTCCTCATACTTCTGCTTCTCAGTCTCAGGACTTAGTCAACATTTAGTACATAGGTACCAAACTCAGGGATAGATAGAGGCCTGAATGGACAGGTGGACCCATGGTGGGTGGGGGGAATGGGAGAATGCATGGGTGGGTGGGTGAATGGGTGGGTGGATGGACAGGTGAATGGATGGATGGATGGATTCAATAAATGAATGAATGATTGAACAAATATTTACACTGTTTTTATGATTAAATCTAAGACTTATATCTCATTCCTACTCACAAAAAAAGTACTCCAAAAACAATATCTGTAGTAGATTCCAATTATGCAGAGAAAGCAAAAGGGACTTGTTGGGGCTAATAACATTGCCTCTGATAGGCTGATTTCAATGCTGAGATCTGGTTACTGCCTCCTCTGAGGCATTCTCTTGATTGGTTAATAAAAGTCGCTGATGGCCAATTAGCTGGGCAGAAAGAGTATAGGAAGGCAGGACTTCCTGAGATTAGAACAGGAACCCTGTGTTTTACACAGAGGATTAGTTCATTCTGCCAGAAGACATGGAAGCATAGAGACATGTTTGAGAATGCTGGAAGGTACTCGCAGGCACATGGTGGTTTGGGATTAGGTGATCCGGGTTAACTTAGAGTAGCTAATTGAGAGTCTGCCCAGCTAAGGGCTAAACATTAAAACATTAAAAAGTCTTGGTGTATTTAATTATTGGGGAAAGGACTGCACAGCTTATAGGCTGTCAGTCCAAGCAATCCAGGGCTGTTGGACTCCCGGACTCCTGAACTCCCTTTGAACTCCAGCGAATCTCCCGCCAAGCCGCTGGTAATTCTACTGGCCTAATATAACAACATATATTACTTAAGAGAGTTTGGGTTACAGGTGGTGTAGGCCACCCTTGGCCCGGGGCTCTTTCCCCAGGATAAATTAGGGCTGGTTAAGGTGGGCCAGGCCCGTCAGCTGATATCCTGGTAGGCCACTGGCTGCTCCACCAGCCTAATCTTAAAGTTTATACTTATTAATAAATACAATTGATAATTAAATTGAAGTTTCAGAGATTTAAAAAGACTTTTGAAACTGTGGGGCCTGGGTCATTGAGATTTTGAATATTAATCCTGCTAACTAAAGTTGTTCTGAAAGAGTCACAACAGAGAGCTTCTGAATGGTACACTCATGGTCCTGACTGACCCTCCCTTTTATCCATGTATACCCATAGTTCTATGTAGGCATAACTATATAGTGATGAAGGTGGTAAGAGAAACTGAGGGGAAAAGAAAACACCAGCCTCATCTGGGAAGAAGTGTGGATGCCGGAGGGAGGAAGACCGCATCAGAAATGTCATCTCTCCCCAGTGAGAAGGTCAGAGCTCCAAACATTCCCAGCTACTCATCTGTCATTGAGGCAGAGACCCTCAAGCACAGAGCAAAGGAGGTAAACCTATAGGGAAAAAAGGACACAGAAATGGACACTCAGGAGAAAAATGAGAATGGGAAAGGGACAAAGCAGGAATGCATCCTCTGAGTGGGGTAGGACAACAGCAGGGTGGCAATCTGATGCTGAGATGGCAGCTCAGGGCAGCGAGGGCTGGGGAAGGGAAGGACAGTGCTGACTCTATCTGGCCACTCCACCCTTTCAGTTAAGGAGTGGCAGGTATGGGGATGAGCCACGGACTCTGCTGACGACACAGTTGAAGGGGATGAGCAAGGGACAGCCGGAGTTTCAAAGTCAAGAGGTTGCTAAAGCTGTGGGTGGTGTGAACCAGTTGCCTGGGGCCCTGCACACTCCCTATCTGCAGGGCCCATTTTCTATAACAGCAGCTTGGGTCACCTAGCAGCTCTACTAAAGGGAACACCAGCATTTCCATTTGCCAGCATCCAGACCTTCTCCTCGGGGCACCACAGATTAGCTTACTGGATTAAGTTCTCTGGCTTCCCTCCCTCAGTCTGGAAGCCCGTCTCGGGGAGGACCATGGAGCTAAGCCCTCAGACAACTGCTGAGCTGCCACATTCACTTCACCATGCAGCCCCAGTGGCACTTAGGGACAGTACAGATGGGAGCTCACTCCAAGCCCCAAACAGTGAGAGTGGCTAATGACTGGGTATTAATGATGCCAACAATATTAGTGCTCACAGGAAAATGGTGGGGGCTTGTTCACCAGGGGCATGTGGGAAGAAACAGGGTGCACGTTCAGAGCATCAAGCAACTCAGAGGTGTGTGTGGCCCACAGAAACCAGGATGAGCAGCTGCCATGGGGTTTGTCCAGAGGAAATGGGGCTAGGGGAAGATGGTTACTCCAGACACCAAGAGCTTGTCTGCACCCAGTTCCCTATAGATGAAATCAAGGTTGGCCACAGAGTTCTCAGAACTGAAGTTGTGAGAAGACACCACAGAAAAGTAATCAAAATAGGGGGTGTTTCTGAGGATTCTGGAACTGTTTTTGTATGAGGAGGACTTAGATTAGCCCAGATACAGCTAATCTTTCTGGTCATTCAAATGGATGCTATGTAAGAAGCTGGTGTCTCATCAACAGGGTAAGAAAGGCAAGAAGACAAGGATGAACTAGAGTATGTTGCTCACCCACAAGCCTGCAGATGGATGAAGACAAGCATGGGACATGTCTCCATGTTGGAAAAAGAAAGGCACAGTTTCGTTAACAAACAAGCCCATGTGACTTCCCAGGGACAACACCTAGAAGGATGCAGATGCCCACTGATAACTTTGCATTCGAGATCCTGGTAGAAAGAACAAAGAGTGTCAGTGCTGGTCATAGAAATCTACCCAGAGGGAACCTCAGAAATGGCTAGGGAGGGGAGACTGCCTCCTTCCACTTACTGTTGTTGCCAAGACTTGTGCACACATGTGTGTGCACAAACACTGCTTGCTATGGAACACCACAGTAGAAGTGGGGCAAACACAACACAAAGGAAAAGACATCTGAACACTATAAAGCAGGCTACCTGTACACAGGAACAAGTGGCCAGGCACTGAGGAAATGCAAGAGATAGGTTAGCACTGGAGGAAGAAAGCTAACAGACACTTTAGAGAGAGCACAAATCACTAATCCATGCTTTCCAGATAACACTCAAACCCAAAGATCATTTCCATCCTCTTCCTGGTAGGAGGCAACAGCTCCTTGTGACTTCTTAAGACACTTAGACCAGAGAAGGGAAAGAGGAGAAAGGGGAAACAGCATCCCCAGCTTCCTCAGTACTGATGGTTTTCTTCCCTGGTAGAAAAGGAGAGTGCTCCCAAAGGGCAGACAGAGATCTGGGTATCACAGAGACTAAGGATCCGGTGCAGAAAGAGTGAAGCCATCCTCCTCCAGCCCTGCTCCCAGATTCTTCCCAGATGGCAACAGGAGGTGAGAAAACAAGGGTCTGTCACATTAAAAGCTTGAGCCCTCAACGTTGGAAACAAATTAATGTCACAAGATGTATTTTCCCCAACTCCAAATTCCTATATTGAAGCTTAACCTCTAGTACTTTGGCATTTGGTTCTATTGGAGTCAGAGATAAAGAAGCAATAAGAGTGCTGGAAAGATGGCTCAGTGGTTAAGGAAGCGTGTGTTCTTAGTTTCCAGAGCTCACACAGGGTGGTTTGCAACCTCCTCTAACTCCAGCTTCAGGGATCAGATGGCCTCTTCTGGCCTCCACTGGCACTCCACTCGTGTGCACATACCCATACCCAGACACACATACACACATAAAGTGAAAATAAATCTTTTTTTAAAACCTATATAGGAAATGAAGAGGTAAAGATAAAATGAGGCCATTAGAGCTGGGGAGACAGATCAGCTGATACTTGAGGTTGTCATGAAGACATGAGTACCTAAGTTTAGAACCCCCAGAGCACCCATGCAAAAAGATGGAAATGGGTGCACCTGCCTATAACCCCAGAGCTGGGGAGGCAAAGACAGGTGACCTCTGTAGCTCTCCACAGCCAGGCTCTCCAAATCAGTGAACTTCATATTCAGTGAGAAACTCAGACTCAAAAAGTAAGGTGAAGATCAACTAAGAGCACATGCAACTGTGACTGACAGTCAGACACACACACACAGACAGACACAGATATACAGACACACACACACACACACACACACAGACATACAGACACACACACACAGACAGACACAGATATACAGACACACACACAGACAGACACAGACATACAGACACACACACACA
>CAJQZJ010032322.1:2254874-2297687 GCA_907164525.1 Lophiomys imhausi | reverse complement strand
TCTCTCTCTCTCTCTCTCCTTATCTTGTACTGCAGCCCTAGGAGTGGAGATGTGGGAATAAGTTATTCCAGATGAAAACCTTAAATCCACAGGGTGAACCTAGGCCCCAAGCGGCTGACTACAGATTCCCGGAAGTCTCCTCCCTAGGGCAGCTCACTGGTCACCATGCCAGTGTTAATGACTGCCCTGGCCCTGGTCAGCTTTATTGGTGGAGAGGGGGAATTGCACCGACACCTGAACTGGGTGGGTTCAAACTGCTGACTACATGGTCTAGGGTAAACTGCTAAGCCTCTCCGCACTTGCATGCCCTCTCTGGAATGGGGCTCACTGTGACAGTGCACCCACCTCCCCATAAGGAGAAAGATGTAACAGAACAATTTAGAAGAGGATCCACGGTGAGTCTCAATCATCATCAGCTGTCATCATCCCCCACTACCACCAAAGGGGCTCAGAGAAGACAATAAACCCCAAAGGGGAGGGAGCTAGCTGCTTCTCCTCTGAAGTCTGGGGTAATGGAGTAGGGAGGAAAAGAAGGTAAGGAGAAAAATAACATTCTGAAAATAAAGTACTGGCACCATCTGCTCCCCTTTTATCAAGTCAGCAATCCCACTCTGGAAGTAGCTGTCGCAGGAAATCAGACTAAACCCCAAGACTGCTGAAGCATGCAGAGAGGGCTAAACCCCCATCTTCCCTCTGCGGTCTTCTTCCCCGGGGCCCGCCTCTCTGTGTCATGCACCTCCACAGCCATCACCCCTGGGACCAGTCAGCCCCATCTGCTCACAGCCTAAGGTCCTTCTTTTCACCTTGGCAAGCAAGCACCTGGATTTTGTGTTCCTGGCACAGCGCATGCGGAGAGCAACGGCTGTGACAAGGGAAGTCCAGCTTGTCTTCCCCCCTCTCCTTCCCCCTGGGGCAGGTCCATCTGTCAAGCTGCAGAAATAGCTTTGTCCACATTCCTGGTCCAGAGCTGGGTTCTTCACATGGGACCTCCAGGCTAGAGTTACAAATGCCATCAATGTGGTCCCAGAGCAGGGACAGCATTTCCCCTATCCCCCTCAGTCCTACTCCAATCGTTGTCTGGGGCTGGATTGGGGGGTGGGGGTGGTGGAGGTTTGGCAGTTTGTGTGAACAAAGCCGGCTGCAGCAGACAGCAGAATCCTTCCTGCCGGGGAGAAGTGGCTGCCTTCCCTACTGATAACTTAATGACTCTGGCCCATTTTCATCAGCCCAACTTGGAGCCCCCAGTGGGTATCTGAGCCAGTGGTTCCAAGAGACTGAAAGCAGCGACTGAAAGCAATTACTGGATGAGTGTCCAAGAGACAAAGCCTAGGCCTTGGGAGCCACAAGACACATCGTATTCCCAGTGTCTGCCCATGGCACAGACATGCAGCCTCTTCTCTGTATAGCTCAACTCCTTCAGCTGGGACACAAATCACAGCCCCCTGGCATCTGCTGGTGGCCGGAGGGCATCGTAACTACAGACAATCAGGCAGCCTCCAATCCCTACCCACAGTCTTACCCCAGTCACAAGCTGTGGATCCCTTATCACAGATGAGGAACCTGCGTGTGGGAAAGGACCAATGACTCCTCAAATTGGCAAACCCAAGATTCAAACCCAGCTCTATCCGCCTTTAGAGAATACAACTGGAAAATGTTTCATGTGTTTTCTGATTGTCACTCCTGTCCCCACCTTCCCCAGTGCCTGGGGCTGACCTCCATAGCTTGTCTCTCTCAGGAGCCCTCATTCAGCATCTGGCAGTTTGCCAGGAAGAAGAAGATGCAGGAGGATGGAGGCTGAGAAGGGCAAGGTAAGGCCTGTGCCCTGCCCTGCTTTTATCCCGCCAGAACCTTCATAATCATGATGTCATCAGGCTCCCGCCTGCTCAGCCCTTCAGAGTGGAGTCCACACCCTGCAGAGCCTCACACACACCATTTGGTCAGAAGAACCATCCACTGCCGGGTTGGTTGGTCGACATGTGGAGCTCTTTCTCCTCTCTGCAGTACCATCTGCAGGTGGAGGAAAGTCCACGCCCAGTTCCCCAAGCAGAAAGACTTATCCAGGCCCTGCAATGCTTGTCCCTGTAGTTGTGTGAGTGGCAAGGAGCCCTTCTCTGGCAAGCCCAAGGCTGCCACACATGGGTGAGCCCCAAAGGCTGGACTCCAGATGAGCTGGTTGCCTCTAGGAGCCCCAGGATCCAGTTCCAGCTTTTTTGTAAACCCTCTGCATATCCTTGGACAAACCCCATTGTAAAAATATGGAGGCTGGATCAGGTTCCCTCTAAGTCCTCTCTATTCTACTTCCTCATGGCTCTGTTTTCTCTGGGCCTTGAAAAGTCTGTGTGCCCCCTGAATCTCTCACTCCCTCAGCCATGATAGGGAAAAAGACATATGCTCCTAGCCACAGCATCTGCTGACACCCATCTCTTCAACACCCAGGTAGGCCAGCAGCTTCATTCCTGTGAAGTCATTTGTTCTTTCAAACCACCTTTGGTGCTTAGTTTAAACTTAATTCTTTGGATAGAACCACAGGAGCTGGAGGAGTGGTACATTGTGACATCCTGATTTCCATACCTCCCCCACCCACTTCATACATTTTATTTTATTTTTATTTTTATTTATTCATTTATTTATTTGTTTTTAACATTAAGGCTAACTCAGACTCAAAAAGATACACATGGCATATATGTAACTGGATTTTAGCCATATAGTACAGGATAACCATCCTACAATCAATGGACCCAAAAGAACAGGAACATGGACTTGGTTACCTGTTAGTGGGACACTCCACCCCAGTGGAACTGCCATGTATGCCTCCTGTGCAAGAGGAAGCTCTTAGACATCCTGACTTTTTCGTAATTTTTTTCTTTTTCAACAAGGACTCATGTAACATAGGTTGGCCTTGAACTCACTCACTAGGATCACAGGTATATCCCACCACATTCAGTTAACATCTTGCCTTTATACAGACGCATGTCTCAAGGCCTGGTTTTGCCCTTTATCATGTGAGTCCAGACCCAGGATCTAGTGACCAGTAGCCCAGTTGTAACCGAGGGCAGCTATTGTGTTTATTTAGGAATTTATTATATGTGAATGTAGCTCCCAGTTAATAACAGGAAGGAGAGAGCTGCTAACAAGTCTTTCATTTCAAGATACTATGTAACATGTTCCTGAATGACCACCAGAAGAGAGATACAGATAGTCCCCAAGCCAAACAGTGAAGTTTCCTGCCCTACTGAGAAGGATGGCAACAGAATACTGGCAATTTGCTGCATGACCTCAGGAAAGAGACTACTCCCAAGCCTCAGTTTCCTTGTCTGTAAAATGGAGGTGATGCATCTGTACAACACAGAGACATGGTGAGAGCTGTGTCAGCCCAACATCATGAAGGACAGTGCAGGGCCAGGCCCACGGCATAGGATCTGGAACACTAGCCATTTTTGCCAATTCACTCAGTTCTACAGGCTGCTTCGCTAAATCTAACAACCCCAGTACCTGATGCTGAGAACACAACCAAGGACTCACTTGTCAGTTTGTATAAAGAGAATATTTATTGACACTATCCATGAAGCAGGCAATGAGCTAATGCTTTCACACACTCTCTTACTGAACCTTCCTAGTAACTCTAGCATACTTACAGTGCTATTACTTGGCAAAGAAATCAAGGTTCAGAGAGGCTTTGAGATGTGTCAAGGGTCACATCTAGGAAGTGATATGGCAAGGATTCAAATCCTTGGCTTTTGACTTCAGAACCATCTTCTTTCAACCATTGTCTCTTTCTTTTTTAATTTTTTTTCCTTTTTTTCCCCCTGAGACAGGGTTTCTCTGTGTAGCCCTGGCTCTCCTAGAACTCACCCTGTAAACCAGGATAGCCTTAAACTCACAGAGATCCACCTGCCTCTGCCTCCCAAGTGCTCGGATTAAAGGAGTGTGTCACTACTGCCCCATTCAACCATTGTCTCTTATAAGGCAGTGTCTGAATCCTCATTCTAGTGAGGACCATGTTAGCATATCTTTAGTTAAAGAATAAAATCTAAAATCTGATTATATAAAAAGAATTTAAATAATAAATACAATCATCAACATTTCTGGGGGAAGAAAACAGAGCACAGTGAAGAATCAGACCCGTTACCATGGTGGCAGCTCCCACCTTCTTGGAAGCTAATGGGTGTCCCCTCTCAGGGGACCTCTATACACCTGCTAGGCCTGGATAACAACCTGAAAAATGCTGCACAAAACACAGAGCAGGTTTTATCTGTGACTCCTAAGCCACCATGTGGGACTCCTAGCACCTTTAGGGGGGAAAAAGGTCCGTGCTTCTGTTAGACTTCTCACGTCGGCCTCCTGACGCTTCCCAGCTTTCATGGTGGCAAAGTTCCATCGTTCTCCAAATGTCCTTCATTTCCAAATGTTCCACTTAAGCTTCCCTGTGTGTCTGAGCTGCTCAAGCCCAAGATGCCAGGAGTCATCAATGCCTCTCTCCAACCCCAAGCACCCTTCATGCTCTCAACCGCAGTCAGGTTCTGTGGGGTTTCCTCTCTCTTCTCTCTCTCCTCTATCTTAGTCTCTCTGCATGCATCTGCGTGCATGTGCATGTATGCATTCACGCGTGCATGTGTAGGCCAGAGGACAACCTTTACCATCATTTCTCAAGCACCATCCACTTATTTGGGGGGACAGGGTCTCTCACTAGCCTGGAACTTACCAAGCAGGCTAGGCTTGTTGGCCAGCAAGACCTGTCTCTGCTTCTCCAGCACTAGAATTTCAAGCTTTTGTACCACACCCTGGCCTTTTTCATGTGGCCTCTGCAGATCAAACTCAAGTCCCATATTTTCAAGGCAAATGCTTTACCAACTGAGCCATCCCACAACTGTATGGGTTTTCTGTCGAAAGTCATGCCTTGTTTGCCTAATTCATTTTGTTCCTGCTCTCAGCACCATCCAGGCTTCTCATCTTCTTCTACATGATTGGAAAAGCCCCTCTCAGCCCAGCCTCTGGGTGTCTCACCTGAATCATCCTACAGATCATCCTTTCTAAACATGTCCCCCAGCTTGACAGTATAGTCACCACCCTACAGACAAGCCCAGCCTAGTGTCCCATAAACCCTCCTGCTGTAGACACTGTCACTCCACTACATACTCTGCTCGGGACAAGGTGGTCTGTCTCCTGTCCCAGCATGTTCCCTTCTCCAGCCATTCATCAAGCGTTTGGGAATAGCACTGTGCTGGGGTTGTGGTACCAATGGCCACCATGGCATGATCCTTGTCCCAGATGGTACACTGTGTAGGCTGAGAAGATAATCACACAGGCCAACTGTGACTACACAGTTTGAGTGGGAGCTTCATGGGAGTGCACTCAAGATCTACGTAGAAAGCCCTGCTATCTATGCCATCACGGTTGGCCTGCCCAGTCAGGTGCCCTTCCTGATGCACACAGAGAACATGAGACCCACAACAAGTCATCTCCACCAAGTCCCAGACAGCAAGTGGTGGAGCCACAGTATGGCTCCCATCAGTTCATTCCTGTCACAGCAGTGTCCTTCCCCAGCTCTCTCACCTAGTACAGGTCACAACCCCACGGTGACTCCTACCTGACCCTTTGACCTCACAGTTCAGCTTCCAGGAAATAATAAAACATTATACAAATACTGGGTCCATTAACATTCTGTCCTTGGTAGAGGAGGGGTAATTCTTCTCTACTCCTCCTTAAGGAGCTATTGGCAGCTAATGGGGAAGAAGGAGACTTTTTTTTCCCCAGCAGTATAGCCATTGGAAGATACCCATTCCCCTGTTAATGACCCCTTACCAGGGGTCATGTAGACAACCCTAACTAAACTCTTCATTGGGTCACCAAATATAATAAAAATGAATAAATAGTAGAAAAGAGAAGGGGGGTTAGTTGGAAAGAGAAAATGGATAATGGGAGTGAGAAGGGATACAAGAGAGGGTAATGGGAAGAGAACATGATCAAAACATTATATTCACTTATGCAAAGTGGCATAATGAGACCATTCTCATGTATAATTAATATATGCTAAGAAAAAAAGACAAAACCCTGTGAAGATATAGCTGCAATGTTGTTAAAAGTGAACAAATCCAAAACTGAGCATTTAACAAGTTGAATACTGACTGCACACACCAGAACAATCATAAGCGGTGGCATGTCCACATTGAGGAATACTATGTAGCCCTGAATTTGCTGCCATAGCAACATATTTGTTGACATATAAAGATATTCTTTTCGTGCTGGTGAGTGAAAGGCATGAAGAGAGCTGGGGAGGGAGGGAGGGAGGGAATAAATCCCCTTGAAGTCTACAGAAACGGGGTTTCCTTTGAGGACTAAGAAGACAGATGCTTTATTCTGCCCTTTTTGACTTACCTACCGCTCTACTTTCCTTGAACAAATATTATTTCCATGGGGGGAAGGGGGAAATTGCTTTCAAAAGCAAAAAGAACCTCTTAGCATCATGGATAAAAAGGTCCCTATGAATGAGAAAATAATTCCAGAGGGCACACAGGCTATGGTGGCACACTTATAGGGGAGAATGGGTACAGCGAGGACATCTGAGGATAGGGAGGACAGGGGCAAGCAGCAGGGCAAAGGAAACAGAGGCAAGCAAGGTTGAGGGTAAGCATCAGAAAAGTTTCCCAACACTGCCTCTGGCCAGCCCGGCAGGGACAATGCCAGTTATGTCCATAATACAACGGCATTTCCATATCTAAACAGGCCCAGCTCTTTGAGGACAAATGCATTCAATCTCCAGTGATCAGTCCCTCCCACAGGCCCTGCTCTACAAATCAAGTTTCTAGGGCACTGAGCCTCCTCTGACCACACACACACACACACACACACACACACACACACACACACACACACACACACACACACATCCAAGGAGCTTCCAGATAACAGTCAAAGACAACTGAAAGATGGGCCAGCCGCTGCACAAGGGCAGCAAGCCTGAAGGCCAAGTTATTGGCTTTTTTTTTTTTTCTTGCCACGGTTTGAAACACAAAACACATGAGCCTCAGAGAATGTGGGCCTTTGTGCCCTCCAAAGAAAATTTTAATAAGACAGAAATAGCCATCTGAATCTACCTGCCACACTCGGGTTTCAACGAAACCAGTGAGGTCTGAAGGGGGCTGAAGGGCAAGTAGATTTCCCAGGACCTCCATGGCTGCCCATCCTACCAGTCACCCATCCCACAGCCCCTCCGACTCATGGCACAATCCTCCTGATATCCCACAATGGACTCCTCCTTCCTGTTCCTGAGACATCTGGTCTGGGCAGAGAGCCTCACTGTTGAAGCTGCTGTGTGGGAGGCAAAGGAGCCCACGGTGCAGGGCTGGGCGCTGATGGGGGAGGCCCCTAGTTCTGAGAGACCACAAGGAGGAAATGTCACAGCCACCAGCAAACGGAACTGAACAGA
Organism: Lophiomys imhausi; assembly: GCA_907164525.1. Lineage (NCBI taxonomy): Eukaryota > Metazoa > Chordata > Mammalia > Rodentia > Muridae > Lophiomys > Lophiomys imhausi. The sequence goes on along the minus strand of CAJQZJ010032322.1, from coordinate 2,290,261 downwards.
GACCACTTCACCCTTTCTCCCCTTCTCTTTCTAGAACAAACATGGCAGAAAGCAGATTTTTCAGAGCACGAAGAGACCCCAGACCTTACTCTCACATGGCCCCTACTGGACACAGTTGCACTCCATTATGGTTTGATTGAGAAAGGTCCCCTCCACCCAACCCTGACTTACTGAACACTTGGCCCCCAAGCTGGTGGCACTGTTTGGGGAAAATGTACCCTTTTACACTAAAGTGGGTCACTGGAGCAGCAAATGTGATCAATTATAGCTTGGCCCTGTTTCCACCCACACCCTCTGTTCCCTGATCTGCCAAGATGTAGGCAGGCAGGCTCCTGTGACTGCTGCCACATCCTCAAGACATCATTAAGTTTATATGTCTTTCCTGCCATGAGGGACTGACTGCATCCTTTCAAATCAGGAGCCAAAGTAAGCCCTTCCTCCCTAAGAAGGTTCAGTTCAGTATTTTTATCACAGTAAGGAGGAAAAACTTGGTACCTCCAGCGGGGTTTCTAAGACAGAGATCTAAGGCATGGTTATTAAAAAGTCACAGGCCACATCTGCAGGGCTAGGATACTGGAACAAAGATCCTACTGACAGAATTGGTGCTGCATGGCCCTTCTTGATGTGTCAACACCATGCATGACTCAGAGGTGAGTCACACTCAGATGTGTCACTAACCTAGTTAATGCTCTGTAGACACATGCTAATATTGTTACTATAACTCAGAAGGAAAGTTCCCTGTGTCCAGCAAAACCATAGTGGCTCTCTTGTTCCTCCCAGAATGCCTACCACATAGAGACTGAATTTCTCAATCACCACCCCAGCATCACCATCTTCTTCTCTATCATGTTCCTTGAACAAAGGAAATATGAAAGTAGGTCTGTCCTTGGGAGTCTGCCCTGATGACAAGGGTGCTGCACAGCAATTCAGAACTGGAAGCGCTGAAGACAAGGCTGAGCGACTCAGGTTAATGACTCTGAACACATCCCAAAAACCCACACCTAAAAGTTCCTGTCCCCACTTAACACCCCAGCTAGAACATGGGATAATGGTCCTATTAGGGCTTCATGCTACTGAGTAAATTAAAATCAGGTGCAGGCTTGCTGTGTTTTAGACTAGATGGCTGAGCTTTATCATCTCTGAAAGAACTACCAAGGAAAGATTTGAAGGAAGCCAACCAAAACAGTGAGGTAAGCCAATGGCGGATTGCCTAGAGAATCCTGGGGCCATAAGGTTTCTAGGCATGGGAGCTAGAGAGATGGCTTAGGGGGTGAAAGCCGCACGTGTATAAGGACCTGAGTCATGACTCCCATCACCCATGTAAAACACTTTGGCAGAATGAAGATCTGAAACCCCAGCACAGAACAGGGTTGAACACAAAAGGGTTTCAGGGGTTTTGCCAGCTGCCAGTCTAGCTCCAGGCTCAATGAGAGACAGACCCTGCCAGAAAATAAAGCAGAATATCTGATGTCCTTCTCAGGCTTCTGCATGTGCACCCATACTCACATATAACACATGCATATACATTCAAGAGAAAGAAACAACAGAGAGAGACAGGGTGAGACAGAGAGAGACAGGGAACATTAAAACAACTGGATGGTCAGGGCTAGAGCCCTCAAGTTGGAATGAGGAGAACCAGCCATTCTCAAACATTAGCATACTTATGAAGTCCCTTGGAAGTGCTAGGATGATGCAGGCTTTAGGCCTGGCCCCTGTGATTCTGATGGAGGAAATCTGGTGTGAGACCCTGTAATCTGCATTTTCATGAGTGTTTAGGCTATTTGTGTGCAGGCAGTCCAGATCCACAAACACCAAAAGGCTCCCCCCACAAAGCCCATTTCTGTTGCTTTGTTTTAAGGTATTGAACACCTTTCCTGAGACAAAAGACAGAAAGTGAAAAAACAGGCTTAAAGTGGACTTTAAGCCTTCAATTCAGTAAAAATTAAAGATAATTAATAGACATTGGTGACTTGCTAAGAAATGAAGTATTTATGTGCATGCCATAAATGAAAAAAAATAAATTACATTTAGATGATTTAATATTTCTGAGATGGAATAAATTCAATGGCTGAGTGAAAGGGAAGAAAGAAGTAAACTATATCACCTGAAGTTATCCACTAAGATACTATTTCACCTACTCATCATGAAAAAGAAGCCTGGACAACAACTCCACAAGATATAGACTATATTCAAAAACACATACCAGGAAGGGTTAAAAACAATTACACCTGAAAAAAAAAATGGCTATTACCAACCCACATAAATCCAGAGAGAGGTGTTTGGGGTCCAAGGTGACCTAATATTTTCATAAACAACTCAAAAGATGGAGTGGGAATTATGCAAATCAAACCTCAGATGATACAAAAATGGCAGGGATTGCAAGTCTGTGGAGAATGGAATTTAACTACTGGGCAATGTCTTTAAATTTGCCTTTATTGAATCTTGTATATTGAAGTCACACATTATTGTATCTGTTTATTGAGATTCAATGGGGCCAAATGCAGAGTGATTTATGGAAAGAAAGATAATCAAATGCCTCGGGAGAAAACATTCTACACCTGGAGAGACCCTGGCACCGGACAGATAGGATCTGACTGGGAAGTGGTCAGATACACACAGAGCAGTTGGGTATTCTCTGAAGATGAGGGTTGTGCCAAGAGCTGCTGCATAAATCAAACAAGAAAATGTCTCTGAGCTACTTGGCCTTCATACTACTTCTGGTAGACATGATTAAATGCAGACCCAGAAGGGAATTCAGAGCAAGACAAGTACCAAGATTATGGGGTAGGACCCTATTTCACCCAAGAATCAACCAGGGGATGCTCAACCAAAATGCTGAGTGTGTCTATTTGTTGGGGAAGGAGCCACTAAAGACAGGGCAATATGGAGGAGAAAGCACTTCTGGCTCCCATTAAGGGAAACACAGCTGGAATTGTAGAGAAAGGACAACTTGTGGTAACACCATCCCTCGGGAGGCTGAAGAAGGGCGACAGGACACCTCTCCAGTTAGGATGCATTAGAGATTATTAAAAGCATTCCCTGTCCAGCTCAGGGGTGGGGGGTGGGCTTCATGACCTCTCCAAAGGTCACTTCTATCCCTAGGGATCCCATATCTGAAGGGCACCAGATAAAAATAAAGTCTATTAATCACCAGGCTGTCACACAATGTCCTGAGAGAGCCAGAACGAAGAAGGGCAAATTGCAATGGACCTCGCTTTTCGGAGGGAGGGAGGGAGGAGGCAGTATATGTATGAGCAGAGCCAAGGAAGCAGCTATCGAGACTTCCGGGGAAAGCCTGTGTCACACTGTAATGAGTCCTCCCAAGCTCTGCAGGGGAAAAAGAAGGATGAAGTAACCCTATGGGGAGGGGAGCCAAAAGCACCAAAGGACACCAAAAGCCCCTAAGCAAAGCTGGGAGGTTTGGAGAAGAGGGTCTGCTGAAAGCACAGAATCGGAACTAGGAGGAAGAGGTTGGTTTACAAAGGTTCTGTGGAGGAAGAGGAGAGTCCGGAGCCAGGCAAGAGGGCACTCGTAAAGGACACTTCTTAGAGACAGTCCTCCGGAACACAGATGTCAGAGAAAGAGGAAGGAAAAAAGGAATGGAGAGGAGACTGAAGCAAGAAAAGGGAGCATCAAGGGTGTGTCTGAAAATATAGACTATTACACCTCAGAATTTCACAAAAGTTCTTGAAATAGGGCCAGTGAGATGGCTTAGCAGGTAAGCACGTTTGCCACCAATCCTGATAACCTGAGTTAAAACCCTGGAACCCACAGGTGGAGAGAACCAACTCCTACAAGTTGTCCTCTGATCTCCACACAAGCTGTCACATGCAAGCCCTCCACTCCCAGACACACAATCAATCGTCAGCCCCACTATCTGTAACAGAAGAAAGTCATATGAGGGGGAATATAGCTTTTTTAAAAGAGAAGTGGACTAGTTACTTCTCAGACCCAAAGCAACTGTTGGCAGTCTTCTTGGGGTACGATACACAGCTGGAAATCCTGCCCACTGCGCAGAACCAGCCGCCTAAGGACTAGCATGCTTGGACTGTTTGCATATCAGAACATAACTTAATTACATCCAGGAAGTAAGGCCCAGAGCAAAGCAGGTCTTTCCTGCCAAAAGGTGCCAGACCCTATTGCCTGCTCTCTTCTCTTCCAGGAACACAGTTCCTTGAGGATGGTGATGAGATCTTCAGAAGGCTCAGGAATGTCGTCTGCATGGTGCATTGAGCAGCCAAATGAGTGTCATGGAGTTTGAGTTCTAGCAAAGTGTTGTCCCACCAGATGTCATCCCCACAGGGCACAGAATGTTTTGAAATCAGGAGGCTAGTGAACGGGTAGAAAAAATGTACCACCCCCACTGTGCTCCTTATGTCCTGTCTCCTGGCTTTCTTTACCTCCACAGAGGCTGCAGGACCTAACAAGATGGTTGAGCACCCAGAAGGACCACCATGACAGGTCCCACCCTAGCTAGCTTTCTGCTGTTCTCAGACCAGCCTGGTCCCAGTAGCTGAGCTCTGGGTTTTGAGAGTAGACAACAACCGTAGGCATGTGGTATTGGTGGCTGCCTTTGCCATGGAGAAAGCAAGAAGTGCCCAATAGAATGACAGATAACAGGGCATGGCTGGGGAACTTATCACACCACAGCCAGGCATAAGAGAAAAAGAAAGCTACTGCCCTTCCAGTGACCACAGTCCCTCCTTGTACTCCAGCCTTGGAGGAACTTCTACCCCAGTTCCAGCCTCAGACGCTAGCCAGGACCCAGGTAGCCATTCTTCCAAAAGATGTTTCTGAGCCAGGGGAAAATTGGTGAAGATGAACCCAGGGTCATTTGTTAAAACAAGCCACCATCATAGAAAGATTCATAACCAGCCCTGCCTTGGACAGGACAGAGGTGAGAAAGGAAATTGAAGGGCAACAAATGAAACAAATGGAAAGCCACAGAAGCCAAGTGCCTTTGTCAAAGAGCTTTGGGCCACCCTTTCGTTTGTGATTCCGAAATAGAGAAAGATGTAGAGAATGAATCTTGAAAGAGATAGAGAAAGCGAGAGAATGCAGGAGGATTGCTGAAACCCACAAGAGCAGTCCGAGAGGTGGAGTCCCCTACCAGATGACTGTGCCCAGAGCCCCACCACAGCAGGAGGGAATGTAACCACACAGAGTTTGAAGTGGGGAGAACCCTGGAGAGGCCCAGAGCTGGTGCGCTACTGCCAAAGCATCACAGAAAGACTGGACTGAGAGGGCATACAAGATACTTACTGTCACAGACGTAGGGTTTGTCATGGTCTTCCTGAGAGGCAGCGTCATGCCTCCTCCTGCCACCCGTGGAGCCACGAGCCTGGGGAGACATTGAGTATGAGACGCTTGTTATTATGACAGCCTCTCAGCTCGTGGGCACACACTCTTCAGGCCCTGAGTGAAGCTCCTGCCTCATACCCTTTGTTCCCGTGCCAACCCTGCTTTATAAGCAGGAAAATAAGACCAAGGGGATTAGGTTAACTTGTCCTAAAATCACTCAGCTACTCACCTGGCTCATCCCATTGTTGTCACAATAACTCCAAGAAGGAAGTGTAATAGTGGTCCCTTTGTATAGGTGAGGCGACAGAGGGGTGAAGTAACTTTCCCCACATCATTCAACTACTAAATGAAGAACCAGGATATAAACGGGACGTGTGAATGAAAGGCTGTGTTGTGGCTCGAATAAGAAAATCCCCGGCTGCTGGCATTATTTTTCGGGGGCGGGGGGGGGGGGATGGAAACTTCAGGAGATGAGTCAAACTGGAGTATGTAGGGACAGTATGGGGGTACATCTTTAAAGGTTACACATGTCCTGGGCAAGTGTTCTTCTTCCAGTCCCTCATCGCTTCCTTGGTTACAGTGAGCAAACTACTTCCTGCAGCCATATATTCTTGCCATTGTGATATTCTGCCTCCCCTGCAGACCCGCAGCAATGGAGAAAGCCAACCGTGGCTGACCCCTCCAAAGCCATGAGCCCAAATAAATTCTTTCTCCTTTAAGTGGCTTTATCTCATGCTCTGCCACAGCAACGGGAGGCTAACTAGTATAGTCCTGTTTCTACCAAATGCAGGGCCTCTACCATACAGCATCTCTCTTCTTCACTGGGAGTGTGGAAGATGTAATGCTACACTACATGCTGATCCCTGATGAGCACATTGGGGAAACAGGAAGTATAACTGCTGTATTACCCCGGGTTCCTGGGCCCTCGCTGCCTACCCTAAAGACCTCAGGTGCCCAGCCTCCTCCTCCATGTTAGGCCTTCATAGTAGGGCTACCTTCAGGCAGGGCTCCTGTATGTCCTTCCCATCATGGACTAAGACCTTAACCCTCAAGATCAACTGGAGTTGGATTCCTGATACCTACCAGGACCCTGTGTGTCTCCCTGGGTGGGTCACATGACAGAAGGGGAAGGGCAGAAGGAGCTAGATTTCAGTAGTAACAGAGACTATCCTGAAAGGCTACCAGCCCTGCATCCCAAGACAGCAGCTACCAGAAAGCAGCAAGTGTTGTTTATAAGCTATTATTGTAAGCCCCATGGCGCCTTTCCTGCAACTCCTTAGCCTGCTCCCGGTCATTCATGGGTAATGAGTAGTAGTAAGCCTCAGCGATGAAAAGAGACAGACACAGAGAGGAAGGGTCAGCAGAAGAGGACATGACAGAAGTCTGGGGTGCATGCCCAGGACCTGCTCTAGAGAAGTAGTCCCAAGGATTCATGGCAGAAAAGCCTGGGATGGATTTTCTCACACCTACACACTCACAAATACAAGTGCACACATCTTCCTGGGGACTTTGCTGTGTTAGGCTCACTCTCCAGGCCTGCGGCACTCACCCTCAAAATATACACACTTCACAATCAGCTCCACCTGCCAAACTATCACTTCTGCCATCTCCTCAGCTTGTCTTTTCAATAACAAAATAATAATAATTAATAATAATAATAATGAAATTCCACCTCCCTCCTTGTCACTGCCTCCCTGCACCTATCCTTGGTAGGGATAATCAGTAGAAGCCACCCTCCTCCTCCTTCTCCTCCTTCCCTTTTTCCCCCTCCTCTTCCTCCAAATACCCTCAATACTCAGTGAGCACTGGTCACCACCCTGAGGGTGCTGACAGACATTGTTGACCATTCTACAGCCCTGGCCCTCCCCTCCAGCTTGTCAGTGGAGTCAGGGACGGCTTGACAATGGCACAGCTGGCAGCCCTGTCACAGCCCCTTGGAGCAGGTAAAAACAAGTCAGGCAGAAGGTCGAGGCCACAGCAAATGCCAGAAGGGGCTCTGCAAGACTGACCACGTGTCAAGGCAGAAGCTGAGGGTGTGGGCAGAAGAGAAGCACTGAGGGGTCTCGGGGAGCCAGGAGAGGGAAAAGATAGCCCCTGTTGAGAGCCAACTTCTTCCCCTCACTGCTGGACTGACCATGCTCCCACACTCCCCATGCCTTGGCTTTGTCAAACAGAGATAGAGGCTATAGAAGGCATCTGAGGCAATGTGTGTGGGATTCTCCAGAGCCAATGGAACCCGTGATCTCCAGGAAGACTCAGGCTTGACAACTCAGATTCCTATGTGTCTTGCTCCAATGCCACTACCTCCAAGAAGCCCTTCCTAGCCCACTGATGTCCACTTGTATCCTTTCATTCTTTTTCCTCTCTGCTGCTTTATGTTTAATAGCAGCACGTGGCATTATCTGACACTATATTGTGCATGCGCTAGTTTGCTTGTTGGTTTTCTATCTGTCCCACAGGAGGCAGAGTCCTGTATGGGCTACCACTGTTCTTGGAACCAAGTATATTCCTTCAACAGTTGCCAGATCATTACATCAGTCCATCAGGCAGAGATGACTTGTTCTTCCTCTTTATCTGTATCCCAATGCTATTGTTTCTTCCCTCAAAGACCATCAGATGATTCTGAACTCCCAGGAAAGCCCCTAGCTGGGGTTCTATGTCCCCACTGCCCAGCATAACCCAGGTATGACTGCCTGACCACACAGACAACAGGGATGAGAGGTGGGAGAGCTTGAGGTCATTCATTCACTCTGATTCCTCCATTGCCAGTATGACACACCCAGCCAATGGTAGCCTACTACGAACCCAACAGCCTCACCCCAGGCTCATGCTGTGTCTACATCTTTGCTTTCATGGTTCCTTTTATGATCGCCTCTCCTCTGCCATTCACAGTCAATCTACATTACAGCCCTGCCAGCGTCCTATCCTGCCAAAAATCTTTCTCTTGCCACACTGCAGAGTAAAAACACTGATGATTTAAATTCTGACAGGCCTAAACTTAAATTCCAGTTGTATCAGTCAGATATTCGTTACTATCACAAAAAGCCTTGGGTAGGTGTTTTTATAAGGAAAAGAGGTTTACTTTGGTTCATGAATCTAGAAGGGCATCATGTAGGCAATTCATCTGGTGACATCATTCTTGCTACCAAAACCCATAAGCAACCCAGAGCACCACATGTCAAGAAACAGGGAACCCTCATGTGTGTCTCTTTCAGCCCTTCTTCTCCTTATTGACCCTCAGGACCCTATCAAGAAGCTCTACCTGATGCTTAGGGTAACCCTAACCCTGACCTAGACACTTTCCAAAAGTCCCTTCTGAATACTACAGCTAGCCAGTTTTTTACTTCTCAGCATCTCGAATGGCCTTTAATTTTTGTCACATGAAGTCTCAGGGACACTCAAGTCATATCCAAACCACAGATAGCAACAGTTGGGTGTCACAGAACAAGCTAGGACTTAACTTACTCATTTATAAAATGAGCAACAGCAGGCCAGATGTGGTGGTACACAACTGTTACCCCAGCACTCTGGAGGCAGAGGCAGAGGCAGAATAAATACTGCAAGTTTAAGCCAACCCAGTCTACACAGAAAGTTCCAGACCACCCAAGGCTACTTAAAAAGACTGTGTCTCAAACAATATATACGCAAGTAAGTGATTCAATAAAATGGGCCCAGAAACACCTCTGCAGCACAGTAGTTGAGATGGTTAGAGTTAGGAGTGTAAGCCCACAGGAAGTACAATAAGTTATTGACCCCTCCATGCCCCTGTGGATCCTCTAGGCTCTTGTTGTGTTTGGTTAGCACGATGGGAAGTCTATAGACCTCCTATTGTATCGTAAGTCTTACTTAGCACCTCCCCAATTTGATTCTTGGGTCCTTGAGGGGACAGATGGCATTTTATACTTTAGTACCAACCCCTACCAATCTCCTAGGCACACAGCACAAAGCTCTTCCACATATGTTAGCTCAGATGACTCCTGTAATAACCTTGTGAGATGGGCCAACCCTATTGCTTGTACCATCCAACAGCTGGTGCCGGTTCTGCATGAATCTGTGACTTGCCCACAGTCCCAGAGCCAGTGGAAACAGCAGGACAGCTTTCCGAACTCTGATACAGAAGCCTTTGAACCTTACTCTCCCAAAGAGGATGAACTCATCCCCCCTCCATGAGGATGCTACCCTCCTGTTCACTGGAGACCATGTCAGCCATGACTGTACCACAAGGGCCCTGCCTTACTGGCCATGGGTTGGTAGACTTGGGAGGAATCAACTAACTACTAGGCCAAGCCTATTTTAACTCCAACCTGGACCATTCACATTCTACCTTCAAGGGACTTGGAACTTGAAAACAGTGACCCCTGTTGGTCACTGAATTGTAGGAACCCATAAATTCCGGAGCTCTAGGGTCCTGTGCACAGAGGAGTGAGAAACTCAGGCACCACAGAGAAGAGAGAGGAAGCAGAAGCCATGAGTGGGGTCCTTATTCTCCTCAGTTCTGAGTCTCTGTCACCTTCCTGCCTTTCTTGTGCGATAGACCTTCAAGATCACTCACATTTGGGACAATGGCCCATGGTTTCAAACCCTTCTCATTTTTGCTTAAAGCCATTGAGTTCCCTATAACAAAAAACAGAATGAGGACAAACAGACTCCAGCCAAGGTTAGCTCTTCTGTAAAAGCTGTTCTCAAGGAGTGTCCAGGGATGAGCATCAGACTTCTCCTCCTACAGGCTAGAGATATGGCTCAGCAGTAAAGAGCACTCACTGCTCTTCCAGAGGACTCAAGTTCAGCTCCCAGCACTCAGAAGTTGGCTCACATTCGGGGGACCTGATGCCCTCTTCTGGCCTTTAAGGACACCTGCACTCATCTGCACATAACCACTTACACAGAATTAAAAATAATTTTTTTTAAACAAAAGCCATTCTCCTGGTGCCACTAAAAGATCATTTGCCTTTCTCATTCTTAATTCCTCACAAGTGTACAGTGGGGTTTTCCAGAGGCTACATGACATTTTACAGGGCTTTCGGTGTGGGTTTGTATATTCATGAGCTACATTCATAAGCTGAATTTTGTCTTAATTTCTACTATAGCAAATCATTAGTGAAATTAATGTCACCTGCTATCCCCAGAACAATATCTTTGAGGGGCTGTCAGTATTTGTTAATGGTGTGAAGAATTCCTGAAGCAGAGAGAGAAAGGGAGGGCATTGCTCTACTAGCTTGTCATTGAAATCATGGTCTTCAGACCAGCAATACCCAGGAGCTTACCATCAAAGCAAGAGCTTATCCCCATATCCCAGAACTACCACATCAGGATTCACTCTTTAGCAGGATCCCTGGGGTCTTCCTGTGGATATACAAGTTTGAAAAACACTGGGCTGTACACGAGTGTACCAATAATTACTAATTTGATTGACTGGTTATTTGATTGATTGATTGATAATCAGTCACAAGAATTTCATTAATTTCTTAGATAAGTTACCATAGACACAATTATTAACTGTTGGGTATGAACTGTCCTCACCCCTCAAGGAATATACAGTATTAAAAACTCAGAAAGTTATCCTTCTATATCTCATCTTTATTAGGCACTCAAATTGGCTGTGTGTTATTATTCCTAACTTACTGATAAACAAATTGAGGCACAGATCACAGAAGCTACATGATTTACCCAAGGTGTGGGAGGGGGTGGAACTAAGATTAGCACTCCTGGAATGGAAGTTAAAATAAGGGAAACCCACCCAGGAATCACTACCAAAGCCCGCCCCCTTCACGGTCACGGAGTGACGAGGGTCTTGTCAGTGGTCTGCGGGACAGAGATTGGGCTTCTCCCAGGTGGGACTGAGGCTGAGTCCAGACCACATGGGGAGATGTCAGACTCCAGCGTGATTGCTCGCCAGTGGCCAGAATGTTCCAGCCACAGCCAGAGAGCCTGTGTAAAAGCTTAAAGCTGTGGAGGAGGCAGCTTCCAATGCTTGCTCAGCCCAGAGACTCACTCAAACACCCTCTGCTCTGGCCACGGCTCTCAGCATGGTGGCACACCCACAGTGTCACTGTACAGCCTGGAGCCATTAGCTGTCATTCAATCATGAAGTTCAAATATGATTTTTTTTCCTCCTGCTTTCCTCATTTAGTTCATCCATTCAGCCTAAACACGCAGAGTCCTGGGCCAGGCATGACTCAGTTGAAAAAACACAGACCTGTGTTCAAATTCTTCTTTCTTTCTGACCAGATGGAGCAACTTTGAGCAAGTTGTTTCACCTTTCTGGAGTACCAACCCACACGTGTGCTGCTACATTTTCCAGTAGCTGCTTTTTTTTTTTTTTTTTTAGGGGTTGAGATAGGCTAGCTGGAAGTGTAGCTCAGTGCTCAGCAACTAGTTAGCACATTTAAACCTGGGTTCAGCATCCCAAAAACAACAAAAATAAAATAAAATGAGACGGGTCCATTTGAATTTTAATAACATTTCAACCAAGTGTAACAAAATATGGGACTGTTGAATTGGTATATATTAACATTTACAGCACCCTCCAATCTGGACTAGCATGTACTAAGTTGACGTGTGTTGCCAGTGGCTGCTGCAATTGACTATTGGGAGAAAAAAAAAACAGAACATAAAGCACCCAGTACAGCATCATGGCTCCCTATAGTGGGCTCACTGGGGAGCCCTTCACTCCACCTGGTTTTGAGTGAATATATAGGCCAGCGGGTGCTGTCACTCCAGACACCTCCACAGAAAAGACACCCAATCCCTTCTCACTAATGGCAATTTCCACCTTCCACACTTATGCCAGAAGTGCCAGGACCATGTTCCACAATGTACTTTATAAAGACTGGCAGGTAGCAGGTTGGGAGGTACATAGCTCTAGGCATTCAGAACAGGCACAGAAACCCCATGCCCCTGTCCCTCCTTCAGTGAGGAAACAGATGTTTCTTTTATTACGGTTCTCTCCCCCCCACACACATACACACACCACAGTGAAATAAGATGGCCACGCAGGTTCATTCCACACGCTGTAGAGAACCATCAGGCGAAACCCTGATGAGGAACATTATAGGAGAAAGACTGGGCTAGCAACAGCAAATCCTGATCAGTTTTAACACCACTAAAGGCAGAACAGCCCAGCAATGTACAGCTCTAAAGTGATAAGAAGTATACATCACCACCCAGGAAGGATATTCACCCTTAGGATAGATACACACATGCACACATGAAGTGCTGCTTGACCCACAGAGAACATGATCCAAGACACCCAGTGGATTCCTGAACCCCAGAGAGCATTGAGCCCTACAATTGGATGCCTTGTCCATCTTAACTAAGTACTTATCATGCACTGTGGCCATAACCTTTGTACTTCTGGGGTGAAACAGCAAAAGTAGCACAAATTCCTTTTTCCTTCACAATTTCACAGAGAGAAGGTTCATTCTTACTACCAACCTTAGCATATAACACTTTCCTTAAACCTCAAAAGAGAGAACTTTTGCTTTTTGACTTCAAGGAAACTACTAATGGGTTCTCTTTGGTATGTCTGAATTGTTGGTATCATCACTAATGTACTTCTAGGCTGATAAGTATAAGGGTGATTAGAACATAACTATAGCAGTACTATCAGTCTGTCTGATATGACAACTACTAGTAGCATGTACAGAGTGGATACACTGGAAAAGGGCAGTAGGTATTAGGACAAGGCATATTTATACTGTATGTAAGTATGCCTAGTAGAAATACACACTGGAATATATAATAAAATATGTAGGATCCACCTTCAAATACTCCAGTGGGAAACAAGTACATAAAGCCAGCAATACGTAGGATAAAAGAGCGCAGAAGACAAAACTGTGGAAATACTGGTAATTGATGAAGATGGTAGCAGCCCAACAAAGTGCACCATCAGACGGCTTCCCTACCCAGACTGAGAACTCTGGCTCTTATCAACAGCAGGAGCATCTTGGATCACAGTGCAGCAAGCATTAGACTTCATGCAACAGTCGCCTGGGGAGTTGCTTAAAATATACTGCAAGGCTGGATCCCAGGTTAATAACTGTGCTAATAACTGAACACAGGTCCTGGGCCTCTAATTTCATTAGACAGTCTCTGTGGTACTACTGACAAAAAAAAAAAAAAAAAAAAAAAAACATGGGGTTACAGTGATTATCAGTGGGCTGAAACCCACAGGGCTCACAGGACTGACTTCTCACCCAAAGCAAGGAGAAGGCCCTACCGAGAGCTGACAGGAGCTAAGCCCTCAAGCCTTCAGAAGTGGGTTCTCCAGTGAAGAGCCATAGTCCTCCCCTGAAGGTCCCTCTCCACCGAGTTATCATGACACCCTTGTATACCACTGAAGGTGATCACAGAATGCTTTGCTGAATAAGAAGACCCAGGAGAATCAAATAGAATGTCTGACAACACGGTTTTAGTCAGATCCCTTCTGCCTTAGGAACTAGCCAGTGTTCTTTCTTCCCATCCGGGACTCTCTGCCATTCTCACCTCTGACCCCTTTCTTGTTCATCTCAGGGCCACACGCCTCTAAAGGTCATGCAAAATCCATTCAGGGGACCATCACTCACAGTCTGCCTGCTTCCATAGGAGGCTTCTACTCTCTCTGCCCAGGAAAGCATGTTCTAAGCAGGTATCCTGGTCCCATCATTCTGAGAAAACCCCAGGAACTGAGAGGAAAGAACTCCTTTCATGATGGAGTCTCAGAAAATTCTCCTTGCCCTCTGCAATCCCAACCCCAAGCCCCTCAGAGCACCCTCTGCTTCCTCTCCTCCCTCTTGCCAGCTCAGGACTTTAGAGCCATGCCCGGCCTGGAGTTCCCCCAGCATCTTCCTCAGAGCAGTCTCCAAGTAAGACCATGAGGTGTGTCTATCCAAGTAGAAGGGGACTGGAATCAACCGGAACTCCTCCCTTGTGGCCTCCTCCCACTTACCCGTCCTCTGGTCCTGTTCTTGCGTTTGGGAATATCCTCTTCCAAATCCTCCTCTTCATTCCCTTCTTCTACATTTTCATCATTTTCCAAAACCCTCTGAAATGACAAGAAAATCAAATGCAAGAGTTGAGACATGAAAGGCAATGTCGAGAACCATCAAAGGGTACGTGGGGGTAATCTGGGGATTTTGTTCTTCAGCAAAGCGAGGATGCTGCCACTGCCTAAGAGTTTGAAGTCTCAGTGGAACCAGTACTCTTTCAAGCCCTCAGGCCCCTTCCAGCCAAATGATCCCAGAACACTAGCCTTTCTCAACTTTTTTTTACCCTCCCCCTAAAAAGAGGGTTTGGCAAGAACATAAGGATGCTTTTCCAGGTGGGACCGAGTTACCTTATCAAAACATACTCCCTTTAATATGACATGTTCTTTTGCTTCTAAAGAGCTACCCGAGAATATAAAAAGCCATTCTCCTTTCTCTACCATTGTAGAGCTCTGCCATGCTTGATGAAAGCAAGAAATGTCCTGTTCAACTGGGCAGGATATGGCCTTAATCAGCTCCTCATAATTATCCACTGTGGGATTGTTATTAGGAAAAATAAATTTCCAGCAGTGTGTTAGTGGCACATGCCTGTAATCCCAGCATAGGAGGGGCAGGAGTTCAAGGCCACCCTCAAGTTCAGCTAAGGCCAGCCAGGATTATGTGTGAGACTCTGAGAAAGAGACAGACAGCCAGACAATAAATTGATTTTCATCATAGTCCATGGCTTACAATCAAGCTTTAAGTTGATAAATTCAAATGAGCTCCCTCTAATAGCCCTCAGGACATGGCAACAGAAAAGTCAGTTTCAGCTGGGTGTGGTGGCGTTTCAGCTGGGTGTGGTGGTGCACGCCTTTAATCCCAGGACTTGGGAGGCAGAAACAGGCAGATCTCAGTGTTCGAGGCCAGCCTGATCTACAGAGCTAGTTCCAGGACAGCCAGAAATATTCAAAGAAACCCTGTCTTGGAAGCAAACAAACAAACAAACCCAAGAACCAGTTTCTGTTTTAAAGGTGCACAAACTGAGGCTGAAAACAGTGTTGACTGCAGAAAGCCATGACCAGAGCAAGGTGGGGTTGGTGTCTTAGCTTCCCACTCATTTCCCAGCCCTTGCTACTGGGACTGCTCAGGTGCACTGCAACAGACACGTCAGACAGGACCTGAGCGCTTTGCTCCATGTACAGAAGGAAAGGAGAGAGGCGGGGGAGGCACCTCCAGGTCTAAGGTAGGGTAAAAAGCCAAAGAGGACCTAGCTGCTACCAGGGAACAGGATATGAAGGAATGGAGTTGGAATCTACTATCTACAGGGTGGGAGGAGCTTTTCATGGGCTCACTTATATGGCCTTGAGCAATACAATGTTTTGTGCTTCTTCTTCTTCTTATCCAATTAAAAAGTAGTATTCTTTGGCTCTATAAGCATTTGTCCAATGCTGACTACATGTAGACACTAAGCCAAGCTAAAAACAAATGGCTACAGTCCTGGACCCAAGTAGGCCTTAAAGTGTACTAAAAGAAAGACAGATTTAAATAAGATACATAATTAGATAACCCCCATCATTGTAATGATTGTAAGAGGTAAGTTTGAGGTGCTATGAAAGGGTGCTCCAAGGGAGCTTTGCCTAAACTGAAGGTCCAAGGAGGCTTTCCTGAGGCTGGGACAAAGAGCAAGGAGATGTGGAAGATCTCTGAGTGAAGAACGAATGGGTGTGATTCAGACACATTTCCAGCTTTACAACAGAAGGGTTATGTGTGGGAATGGAGGGGCTTAGGAGTCTATAGATCCTCAAGAGCTGGTGAAGGAGTTAGAAGACTATGGCTTGTCTCTAACTTGTGGTTAGAACAGTTATGGTGTGACCAGCCCTTAATGACTTGGAGAAAGAAGGCAAAGATGAAGCCAGCGAGGTAGCACTACCATATGGCACAGGGCTTCAGTTTGTGGCAGTGGTGAGGAAGTCACATCAACTATTAAAAGGCTCAGAAAATGGTATGTACTGCCCATGCAGGTTGATGTCACCATTACTACTCAAATAGCCAACACCTCTATAATTTGTCTTCAAAGCAGGAAAGCCCAAGTGGAAGTTACCAGAACAACCCACTCCAGATACATCTTCCAGGTTATTGCTGGTTACCAAGTCCTTCCAAAGGTTACAAAATACTTCCCATCCTCTCTGTCTCCTCCTTTGGTTGTCTTTGGAAAGTCAGCAGCTGATAGCATGTGGTGGTTTAAATGAAAATGGGCCCCATAGGCTCATATACTTGAATGTTTGGTCCCTAGTTGATTGGATTGTTTAGAAAGGATTGGCAGGGTGTGGCCCTGTGGAAGGAAGTATGTCACTGGGGGTGGGCTTTGAGGTTCCAAAAGTCCTTGCCAGGTACAGTCCCTCTCTTTCTCTCTGCCTGTCAATTGGGATGTAAGCTCTCAGCTACTCCTCCAGCCTGCCTGTCTGCCTGTCTGTCTGCTGCCAGGCTCTCTGGCATTATAATCATGAACTAACCCTCTGAAACTCTAAGTAAGCCCCCAATTAAATGGTTTTTTTTTTTCTATAACTATCCTCGGTAATGGTGTTTCATCACAGAAATAGTAACCTTAACTAAGACAACATTTACAGATAGCTCAGCCAAGCTTCAAAGACATCAAAGAGAAATGTCCTTGTCTGCTAGGCACGGCCTCTGGCCCATAGCTAGGAGGTGTTGACTAGCGTCCAGAGCAAGCTTCTTGGTCCCTAACCTTAAAATGGGGTCACTAGTCCAGCCAGGAAAGGCCACATCAGGTACTCTACCACCTTGGGTGGAAATCGTAGGATGAACACAAAGTGCCACTCTGGCTGCTGCTGTTGACTGTATCTGCAAACTCTGCAGGTCTTAAGGTCATTTAATCATGGCAAGTTCCAAGGGCTGGTCTCTAAAGGGCATTGCCTCTGGCGTCTCAATACAGTTCTGATGCCATATTTCATGATAAGAAACTCGTTACATACAACATAGATTCTAGGCTGGGAAGTTTAAAAAAAAAAAAAAAAACAGGTGAGGGTGACTGAGCTGGTCTCTAAGTGTCCTATGGTCCCTCAGTCCAAGAGCAAGCTGATTTCTCCCTTGAGTTTCGATCAGCTTGTAACTCTAGAAGCCCGAGTCTAAACCACTGGCCTCAGATACACTGTCCCCATGGCCTTAGATACACTGTCCCCACTTGGTCTTCATTTCCTGGCATGCGGCCCTGACTCCAGAACCCATCTACCCAACTCACTCCATGTGAGGAGCCAGGAGTTCCTAACAACCAAAGCCTATACCAGGACTCAGGAAGTTGAACGGGAGTCAGGAGGTAGGAGTGAAGGACAGGGGCCATCCAACATAACTGACGCCCTCCCCACCACCCTGCTACACACTGGCAGACCCTGTCCATAGACATCTGAAAATAAACACATTTGAAAATAACATTCCCTACTGTTACTCTAAACAGATTTTAATGTAATGGTAACAGTGATTTGTGCTTGTTTTTAACAGTGAAGAGGGAGGAAGAATGGGAGGAAAGGAGAGGGCGGGAGGGAAGAAGAATGAATGAATCTCCTAACTGATCCTCTCCACTGCTGCCCATGTACCATCTCCTCTCCAAGTAGACTATGAAATCCAAGTTCATTGTCCTGGGCAAAACCCTCCAAACAGCTTCCTTTTCATTTCAAATGAACCCAAAAGCCGCAACTAGGTCTGTAGAGACCTGAAGGGTCTGGCTTCTGCCCACCTGTCCAACCTCCCCACCCCCCAGTACTGCACTCTGACCACAGGGCCTTCTATCTGTCCACTGGACAAGATGAGCGCTGACCCGTCTCCAAGGTGTCACTCTGGGGATCTCACATCACTGGCTCCTGTCATCCTGCAGGACTGTGGTTAAACCTGTGTCCCTTAAGACACTGCCTAAGCCCCGCCCCTCCCTTAACACTGCTTCCTCCCGCTGGCCTCCATTTACCCAAAACTGTAATTCTCTTATTTGGTCGCTTGTTCTTCTAACTGCGTGTCACACTAGAATTTGAGTGGTCTCAGTACCTACTGTTCCAAGTTCAAAAAAGTATGCCTATCAGTCAAACATATACATACATGAATCAGTGGGTAAGAATGACGGAAAAGGCCCACAGTCGACTGGACTGGATTCGATTCATTATATATGTGGCTTTGCAATGCAAAGCCAGTAAGAACCTAAAGTCAAGTGGCTCAGCATCATCGTACAGCCCAGACCATGCAGGCCCATGCTGGGCACTGGCAGCCACACTGCTACCACCAGGACTGAAGCAGTGGTGACTCAGCGACTGACAGCATGTACGCTGGCCCAGAGCCGTGGAAAGTGACTCAGACTCCCCCCAGCTTTACCGAAGACAGACTGTGTGTCAGGAGGTATCCAGCCTTCTGGGCACTGGCTCTGCCAATCACTGATCCTGTCAAACCAAACTAATCAGGCAAAAATACTAACAACAGGGCAGTGGGTAACACAAAGATGACACACCTTGCTTCAAACTCTGCAAGTCCAAACACAGGGGCTAATGCATGACTAGCTAAACACACACACACAGGGAGAAAGCAGGAAGCGTCTCAAACACCCACGTTCTAAAGAGGTCACTCTGCCTTGATGGGGACCAAGAAAGTTTTGATGGGGAAGGTGTGCTTGGCTGGGCCTAACCACTGAAATGGAATCAGTGTAGGTGGAAGAAAACACATCAGCAGGGCAGAGGCCCTGAGGAAGAGAGAGACTGAGTGTGAACACTAAAGCTGACAGGAGAGGCCCAAGAAGGCCATGGTACCATGATGGATTTATTTAGTGGAAACAAAAGACATTAGGAACTGGCATAAGCAGAGCTGGCCTTAGGGCTAAGTAGAAAAACAGGGCATGTGGGACAGTGGGAGCAGGGTCAGAAATGAGACCCCCCACCCTCACCCTCAACACCCACTCAGGCAGGCATTTACCATGCACCTACTACGTGCTGAGCTGGGTTTGTGTGCTTAAGATGTATTAGTGAGCAAGGTACTCAAAGACTTCCAACCTTGGGGGAGTCACATTCCACCTGGAGAATAAACAATCACAAAAAATAAAATTCAAAGAACCAAAGATGGTAGTAACTACAGTATAAAAAAGAAAGATGGAAAGAAGGAAGAAAGAAAGAAAGAAAGAAAGAAAGAAAGAAAGAAAGAAGGAAGGAAGGAAAGAGAAAGAAAGAAAGAAAGAAAGAAAGAAAGAAAGAAAGAAAGAAAGAAAGAAAGAAAGAAAGAAAGAAGAAAAAAGCTGAGTACAGGAATGTGGTGGGTTCAAAGTATGGTGTTAAGTCACAGCAGTCAGGGCACCCTAAGAAGTGAAATGAGAGCCCCCATATGTCTGGGGAAGGACTTCGCAGGTACAGCAAGCAACCAGGGCCTGTCCTATCTGAGAGAGGCGAGAGGAGTGAGCAGCCATAGACAGAGTCCCTTCCCCCCACCCCACCCCGGTCATCTATCTTCTCAAAGGACTATTGTTCAGCATCAGAAGAAAATGAGCTATGACATCATGAAAAGTCATGGAGGAAGAGTCTGTACGTGATCTGTGATAGAAGGCGATCTGAAAAGGCTACCTGTGTAGCTGGACTATTGGGGTGGGAGAGAGGGGGCTGTAGCCAGGAAATGGGATCGGAAGGGATGAATAGCAGGGCACACTTGGTGTAGGGCGGTGAAATTTACTTGTATTACACTATACACGGTGGACTCATGTCATTGCACATTTGCCCAAGCACACAGCAGATAGCATGCCAAACGTGAACACCAACATAGACTGTGGATTCTGGGGGAGGCAGCTCAGTGATGGAAACAAGTGAGCAGGATGTTGATAATGGGAAAGGCTAAGCTTGGGGAGTTAAGGGAAGTAAGAAATCTCTTTACTTTCCCCTCCACTTTGCTATGAGCCTAAAAGCACAGATTTTCTGTTTGTTTGTTTTTGTTTTTCAAGACAGGGTTTCTCTGTGTATCCATGACTGTCTTGGACTCACTTTGTAGACCAGGCTGGCCTTGAACTCACAGAGATCTGCCTGCCTCTGCCTCCCGAGTGCTGGGATTAAAGGCGTGCCCACCACGCCCTGCTAAGCACAGATTTTTTTAAAAAGAGATCTTTGTCTTTCTAGGGCATGAGTGGAGAAACCAATGGGAAAGCAATTAAGTGGCTCAGATCTGGGACAAGGAAAGGATGATCAGGGCAGCAAGAGAGATATGGGACAAGGGACTACTCTGATTCCTGCTGAAAACACTGTGGACAGGATTGCTGGCATATGGGATGCTGGTGTGAGACAGACAGGTGCATCAAAGATGCACTGGGGGTTGCTAAGTTCAAACTAGCAAGGATCTTCATGACGGCTACAGCTTGTGGAGAGAGCGGAGGGGGCAACCAAATGAGAAAGATTTGACCATTCATCTTTTTTTTTTTGGATTTTTTTTTCCTTTATTTTTTATTTCTTCAAGTTACATCTCAATCGCAGTCCCTTCCCTATTCCCCCTCCAGTCCCACCCTCAACCCCCCCATCCTCTTCCCTTTTTTTTTTTCTTTTAAGTTTAAGGTATATCTTATTTCCCCCTACAGTTTCCCCTTTCAGTCCAACAAATGGCTCTTTCTCTTATAATAATAAATACAATACAGTACAACAGAGGTAATTAGGCCACAGTTATGAGGGTTATATGGCTTAACGTACATTCCCAATGTCCAGTCTGTATGTATTTGGTACCTGACTTTAACATTCTACTATCTAACCATCTCCATGAGCTTAAAGTTCTATATCTGACTCAACATTCATACTAACTTGCAACACAATTTTAAAAGTATCTTCTTAGATCTATAACACTCTCTTGACTCCTAAACAACTCAAAATTTAATTATGAGACTCTAGCTATCTGTTCTTCAACCACCTCAGAGACCTGAGAGGAATAAATATATCTGAATTTTATAGGAAGTACAGGGCCTGCAGCTTCCCAAACTAAGAAATGACATACCAGTGGCTGCCTGGACAGTTCCCATTTTCTCTCCATACATTACAGCATCGATCTTCAGTCATTTGGCCCTGTTTCTCTGACAGACATTGATTGTAGAGCAGGGGTTATGAAGGACGTACCTACCCTGTCTTGGCAGAGCTAGGCTGTTGACTTACCTGCTTCCAGGTTTTGTCCTTTTTGGACAGCATTCTGTCTACAGTTGGAGCAAGGGGCTTTTCCTACCAAGAGATAGGCTTGCGACTAATTCAATCATCTCCCACTGGAGATTCTTCGATGCTCTTCTTCTACTTGGAGGAGAATAGGGGGTGCTGTCAGGAGTTGATATGTCTTGATATAAAAAAAAAATCTAAAGTTACGAAAACATCTTTGAATGCCATATTCTGCAGATCTCTTGAGGTTTTTGAAGAGGCCCTATCTATCTCTTATATTAGGGTAAGCAGATGTTGCTTGTCTCTTAGCAGGTTTATTTCTGATAACCTTAGCAAGTAACTATAATAGGCTGTCATAGTACCTAACAGAATGACCGGCATGCATAACCATTAGTTTGCATTTCTTAATTATCCTAAACAGTTTATGACAATTAGTAGTAAAAGGCCGAAACATCACATTTCATTTTTTTTTCTTTACCTCCTAACCCTTCCATCCCATTTCTCTGGGGTGGGGTGTCCTTATATAACAGTCCCTCATCTCAGTTGAGAGGTCATATGAGGGCCAAGAGCCTCTTCATTCATTGGGGGTCTACAAGCAGTACCATCAGTGAAAAGTGTTTCGTTGCCCGGGAGAAAGAACTACTAAACAAACAAACCAATAAGCAGACAATAGATAAAAAAGACTAAAAAATAGAAAAAAAATATAGCTAATATATAAAAAAATAAATAAAAAATAAAAATTAAAAATAAGAAGTCTATGTCCAAGTTCCCTTTGGTGTGTTAGTTGTAGTATCGATACCTTCTACTATATAGCTAAAATCCTACTATAAGTGAATAGATGCCATATGCGTCCTTCTGAGTCTGGGTTAGTTCACTCAGGATGAGCTTTTCTAGTTCCATCCATTTGGCTGAAAATTGCATAATTTCATTGTTCCTGATAGCTGAATAATATTCCATCGAATTGAAGATCCAGAAATAGACCCACACACTTATGGCCACCTAATTTTTGACAAAGAAGCCAAAACGGCACAATGGAAGAAGGACAGCATCTTCAACAAATGGTGCTAGTCCAACTGGATGTCCATTTGTAAAAGAATGAAATTAGACCCATACTTATCACCTTGTACAAAACTTAAGTCCAAGTGGATCAAACACCTTAACATAAGGCCGGTCACACTAAATCTACTAGAAGAAAAAGTGGGAAGTTGCACAGGTGACAACTTCCTGAACAGAACACCAACAGCTCAGGACCTGAGATCAACAATCAATAAATGGGACCTCATGAAACTGAAAAGCTTCTGTAAGGCAAAAGACACTGTCATTCGAACAAAACGGCAGCCTACAGACTGGGAGAAAATCTTCACCAACCCCACATCTGACAGAGGGCTAATATCCAAAATCTACAAAGAACTCAAGAAATTAAATGCCAAGAAACCAAATAATCCAATGAAAAAATGGGGGACGGAGCTAAATAGAGAATTCACAAAGGAGGAATCCCTAATGGCTGAGAGACACTTGAAGAAATGCTCAACATCCTTAATCATCAGAGAAATGCAACTCAAGATGACTCTGAGATTCCATCTCACACCTGTCAGAATGGCTAAGATCAAAAGCTCAAATGACAGCACATGCTGGCGAGGGTGTGGAGAAAGGGGAACCCTCATACATTGCTGGTGGGAGTGCAGGCTTGTGCAACCACTATGGAGGTCAGTCTGGCGATATCTTAGAAAACTTGGAATAGCTCTGCCTCAGGACCCAGCCATACCACTTCTGGGTATACACCCAAATGCCTCTTCATGGAATCATAAGGAAGTTTCCTCATCTATGTTTATAGCAGCCTTATTTGTAATAGCTAAAAACTGGAAACAACCCAGATGTCCCTCAACCAAAGAATGGGTTTAAAAACTGTGGTACATCTACACAATGGAATATTGAGCATTCATCTTAACACTGGAAGGATGGAGGAAGGCAGACCCAGACTCACCCAGCATCTCTATGGAAACCCAACTCTATGTTGACATGACCAAGACTGAGTGCATCATGGTGAACACACCACAGTTCCCGATACAAGGGTACCAAAAGAGCTTTATAAAGTACCAAAACAGTATTTCTTCTTCTTGTTGTTGTTTATGAAGATTTTAATAAATTAGTGAACCAATTAAATTAAATGTTAAATTAAATATAAAAATGAAATAAATATGAAATGTATGGCATAAAATATAGTGATTTAATTATATTTAATTAGCAATATTATATCAAAATTAACTGATATTATAATACTCTGTGCCCCCACATAGTTTTAGATAACAGGGACCTGAAACACATTAAGGATAATAAATGGTAGATGCACACCATCACAGTGACGTCTGAGACCTTTACAGGTGGTGGACACAGAGGGTAGTGGACACGTGAGGACCAAAGCAACTGTCCCTGCCTACAGGAGGGGACTAGGCTGGCTTTGGAGGATGGGTAGATGGTGCTGGGAGAGGCTGAGAAGTCTGGTGAGCTGGAGCTCACACTGAGGTGTAAGGAAAGGAGCTGAGGTGAGGCAGGGGCCCCAGTGATGGACTGCTCATGCCACAAAAGCAAGGACTCAGTCTGCCCTGTTCCCATTATGTCTTCAGGTCTCAGCACACTACCTGGTGCTCAGAAGTCTCAGTAGATGCGTTTTGAGTACAGATACCGGGAAACCAGGGAGAGGAACAAATTTGAGGGAACAATGACTTCTCCTGGCGTGGAGGGATGCTTTCAACTCAAAAGAAGCTCTAAGTTTCCATGGTGTCACAAGGACCTCATGGCACAGAGGCAGCCCTGTCCCTAGAAGGCAATGGGGCAGCAAGAGGCAGTGCCCAGGGGCTCCCCTGGCAGGTGCAGCGTACCTGTATTTCCTGGATGCTTTCCTCCTCTCTGGCATCCACCTTCTTCTCCACTCCCTCACCACGAAGCAAGGCTTCCAGTGTGGTACTCTCGGAGGTAAAGCCATCTTTCTTCAGGGGCAGCTCTACTTCTGAAAAATGAACACAGACAGACAGGTCAGGCACCCAGAAGCTGATGAGATAAGAAAGGTTATCCTTGGAAACATGAAGGGCCCAGAGTTCTTGGGTAGGACTCAAATGGCCTATGCTATCGCCTCCTGACAAGCAGGAACAGGGAATACTGGAGCTGGGTTCACCTTCTCCACCAGTGCACCACCTCAGGGATGGATCTCAATCTGAGGCAAAACAGAAGGGCACATTCTAGACGTAGGATCAGACTGCTTGAGTCTGGGCCCTGCTTCTGCCAGTCTAGGGGTATGACTTTGGGCAAGATGCTCAAGGAGCCTGGAGCGCATATATATATATATCCTTCTTTATAGAGCTCCATCTATAAAGATGAACAACGTCCCTAGAACCTAGAACCACAACATTTATGAATATGTTCAAGCACACTGACAGTGTCTGATTACTACTGTCTTCAAGGTCTCCCCTTGGCCATGCTGGCTGCCCAGCTCTGCTTCCATGAAAAGCTATGAGCCTCAGAGAGGCTGTTCTCATCAACTCACAGGGAAAGTAGAGGCCCCAAACCAGTGCAAACAGAGTGACAGTGGTGCTTAACAGGCTCCAGAGCAGCAGAACAGGAGGCCATTGTCATGCCCAGAGAAAACTGTGGCCAAGAATTTCAATGCTCCCAAACCTGGAGAAATCAGTAACACAGGACTGTAAGGCCTTTTTCTACGAGCATTAGGGATTATCCTGTTGGGCCTGTGAGTCAATGCATGAGTCAATGAAGCTTCCACCCACCCCACCCTCACCCACTACCCCAAAGCTCGTGTGTTAAAAGCTTGGTTCCTGGAATGGCACTACCAAGAGATGGAGAGAAGGAGACAGGTGCTAGTGGAAGATGTCCTTGGATCATTGCTCAAGGCTTGCCCTCTCCACCCCTGCCATCTGACAAAGCCCAAAAACTAGTTCTGCCTGACCATGGACTAGGATCTTGAAAACAGTGAGGGGACAGCTACCGTACTTCAAAGTCAGGGAAGGCAAGTGTGAGGAAGTTACAATTCAGTTGAGTATCAACCTGTGTGCTTTAATAAGCCCTCTGTTATGATATATTATTACTTTCTCAAGTCAGAAAAGTCTTCCAAATGTCTAATCTCAAGTAATTAAGGTGTGTTGCCTCATGCCCTGCCCTCAAACAGCTGGTAACCATGCCTCAAACTTATAATAATCTTATGTGTATATCTGAAGTTTATCCCTTAGCCTTTGACAATAAATGTGTCCAATTTCCAGAAAGGCAGGAAAAGTTTGGTCATCTAATCCAATTCTTTTTTTTAATAAATACGTTTATTTATTTGTTGCTTCAGGTTACATCTCCATCATATTGTCCTCTTTCCCCCCCCTCCCAGTCCTTCCCTCCCACCCTCTACCCCCTAACCCTTCCATCCCACTCCTCTAAAGTAGAGTGTCCCTACATAACAGTCCCTCGCCCCAGTTTAGAAGTCATATGAGGGCCAAGAGCCTCCTCATACACTGGGGGCCTACTAAACATATTAGATCAGAAAAGAAACTCCTCTTGCCACATAATAATTGAAACTCCAAATGTACAGAACAAAGAAAGAATATTAAAAGCTGTAAGAGAAAAAGGTCAAGTCACATATAATGGCCCACCCATCAGAATTACACCTGACTTCTCCTCAGAAACTTTAAAAGCTAGAAGGGCCTGGAGAGATGTCCTACAAGCCCTGAAAGAACATAGGTGCCCAGCCAGACTACTATACCCAGCAAAACTCTCTATCAACATAGGAGAAAACAAGATATTCCATGACAAAGTCAAATTTAAACAATATCTACCCACAAACCCAGCCCTACAGAAGATCCTAGAAGGAAAATTACAACCCAGAGAAGATAACTACACCCAAGAAAACAGAGGAAATAGAAAACTCCACAGCAACTAAACCAAAAGAAGCACAGGACGACCACCTATACCAAAATAATGGGAAATAACAACCCCTGGTCACTAATATCCATCAAATCAATAGACTCAACTCACCAATAAAAAGACACAGACTTACAGATTGGATCCGTAACCAAGACCCATCATTTTGCTGCATACAAGAAACACATCTCACTAACAAAGATAGACACTATCTCAGAGTAAAGGGCTGGGAAAAGGTTTTCCAAGCAAATGGACCCAGGAAGCAAGCTGGACCAGCCATCCTAATATCAAACAAAATAGATTTCCAACTGAAGTTAATAAAAAAAGACAGAGAAGGGCATTACATACTTGTTAAAAGAAATATTCATCAAGAGGACATGTCAATATTGAACATCTATGCCCCAAATACAAAGGCACCTACATTTGTAAAAGAAACTCTTCTAAAACTTAAATCGCACATCGATCCCCACACATTAGTAGTGGGAGACTTCAACACCCACCCTCACCCCTCACCCCCCCACACCCCCATCTAATCCAATTCTAAATGAGTCACTCTAGCTCAGAAAAGTTAAGCAACTTCAGCAAGAGCTACCCAGCAGGCAAGAAAGCAATCTCAACCTTTCCCACACCCCAGAGTATAGGGTTTATCCCGTTTTACACATGAGGCACCTCAGCCTAGAGGAGTTTAGAACCTGCTTAGAATCACAGAACTGGAAAGGGGCAAAAAGTCCAGTCTTGGCCTCCAGACCCTCCCTCCTAATCGCTCTTCCACCAGCCCCTTCTATTCCTAGAAAGAGGAAAGGTTTCGATTGCATTCCTAGACTCTCACAGAGATTTTCAGATTTCAGGAGGAGAGGCATACCTCTGCTAAGGCTGGGGGCAGTTTGCAGCATGGTGCTGAGCTTGCTCTGTGAGAACATCTCAGGGAGCACTCCGGAAACAAGTCCCCCCCAATCCATGCAAAATTTCCCTCAAACTTCCTCCTCCTACCTCCCTTTCTTCCTCCCCTGCTAAATATGCTTCCATCTTGTCTTCTGTCACTCACTCTATACTTGGTCCTCTTTAACTGGACTGGCTGGCACCACAAGATAAGAATCAAAAGAGAAAATGGAACCGCAGTGGTGAAAGAGCAGTGGTCCATCCCCGTCCCCGTCCCATCCTCCCCCCCCCCCACCGCGTGCCAAGGGCTCCAAGGGATAGCCAGTGACACTGTGGGAGGGGGGTGCCAGTCCCCTCAGGAGAAAAGCAAAGCAAAGAGAAAATGGGGCGTGGGGGTGCTCTTTACATCACAGATACACAGAGTGACATCAATCTTTCCCAATTGCCAAAATATTTTATTGGCTCATATAGTTTCATTTTCAAACAGGCCTGGAGTCAAACCCTGGTCAGTCTTGCCTCCGGACAGTTTCTTAACAGTCTCTGTTGATGAGTTACACAGGGTAATACAGGCACTCACCCCAGCGTTGGTATAGCCATCAAAAGAGGTAGTATATAAAGAAACTCCAAAAGGACCCACCCCAAAACCCACTGTGTGAAACATCATGGGAAATGAGGCATGTATATTTTTTTAATGTTTTATTCTATTTAAAACTTGGGTTCAAAAATGGGTTATACACGCAAAGAACCTGGGACAGTTTGAGTCACAAATGCTAAGTTATTATTACCAAAATTTTAATCACTGACGTTAATGGTCCAATAGAAATCCAGTAAAAAGCTGCCGGTGTCGTCCTAAATGTTCTAGTTACCATGTTTTAAAAAGCAAGAAAGAGATGCAATTAAGTTTCATATTTTCTCTATCCAAAATACATACCATTTTAATATGAAATTGACACCTGAAAACTGATATGATGTTTTACAACCTTTTAGACCTCACTGGTATATGCTCCCCCTTATATCACATCTAAATTCAGATGAGGGCTCCAAAGCCACAAGAGGCCAGTGGCTACCCTACTGGACAGAGCAGCTTTACAGCATTAAAGGAAATGCTTAGGAAGATTTTGCTTTCAGTAAGTGGATGGAATTTAAACATGGCTCTTAATGTTGCCTACTTAATGCCCGGTGGAGTACCATTCCACAAGCGGCATTCAGGCTGACCTCTGGCAAGCCCTCTTTGCAAAGCATTGTGGGTAAAGCTCGGCTAGTCAGAATCAAAGGCTAACTCCACCCCCAAGACGACCCAGCAGGGGTTACATTCTTGCCTCTTAACCCCACGGGGTCCCAGAGCACATCAAGGAGAAAGGTGACAGGTCCTAGCTCTTCCACAATGTACATACTACACACACTCCTGGGAGTCCCTACGTATGTCACTGATTTAATTTTATTCTAATACTAATACAGCTCCTCTGGATAAAGGATCCAGTGACTCTTTAAAAGGCTTCTCTTGTTCAACCTCACACAAAGTTGGAGACCACATAACAGGAGCCATCAAACATTTAACATCAAAAGAAAATGGACCAACACACACACATGATTCATCTTTAAATTAGTCTGATTTTATACACATGGATATGAACCTATGGATCGTTACTCTTTCCGGAGTGGCAGCAGCTGTCACCCAAAGCCAGCCACCTCCTTGGGACCCTGAGGCAGCACTGCCTCCACTTCTAATTGGGAACAGAGATACTCCTTGGGTGACTTCCAGCACGATCCATCACACCAGAAACAGCTTCTGTTCAAACCGAAGCAAATCGGTTTCCAAATAAGAAAAAAAAAAAAGCCTCTTAGACAAACAAGGATTGAAGCATAGGAAGGACAAAAAAAAAAAAAAAAAGAAAGAAAGAAAAGAAAAGAAAGAACAAAAACATATCACAAACAAAAGCAGAGGAGGAAAAAAAAAATCCCCAGCACTGTAGCTTCTCCCCAGGCTCCGGACAGGGCAGCCATCCTCTCGTGCAGATCAAAGTGGTAAGCCTTTGACACAGGTGCCCTAAGCCTGCCACCCAATGCACCAAAAGAGAAGCTTCCACTGGGTTGTTGGAGCCACTGAGCTCATTAACAGGAGGCAGACAAAATGAGTCTGAAAGAACATGGGAGCACAGTGAGTAATTAAATCCCAGGTCATTTAAAAATGCAAACGCCGTGGATGTCACAGGCTCCCTGAGCCCCTGACTCCTTCTCCTTCATTATTAGGCTAAGGATGGAGGGCTGGGAACCTGCGAGTCATAGATGGATTATAATAAAATATGTTGTATAAAAAAAAACAGATTAAGACAGGTCTTCTTTGGGGAAATATACAAAGAGGGAAGCTGTCTGTTAGCTGTCGAGTTTGCAAGAGATACCATCTTTCGGGAGGCTGGGTTCTGCCAACAGACAGGCTGCCCCAAGGGAAATTGTGGTGAAACACCCCGACAAGGCGCATCCATCCGTCCATCCATCATGGGCTCCCTCTGAAGCAGGGGCCTAGCTATAGAGTCATGGAAGAGGGTGGGGGGAGAGCCCACAGACAATGGCAACAACAACAAAAAAAATCCCCTGCTAGCCTGTGAGTGCTTAGGGGTTTTTTGTTGTCATGGTTGTTTTTTAATACCTGTCTCTAGTTTTTCTTTAAAAATACAAATGTGCCATTTTCTCTTCTGTGTGCTTATTATTTTGAGGAACTAAGCTTATCATATGTCCTTGGAATTATACATCAACTTACACCAAAGGAGCAAGAAGCTTAAGAACTGGGATTTCATTCAGCCCCAGCAGGCTCAGAGAGACAGGGAAAAATCGGGGATAGGGGACCAGAGACCTGATTTCCTACAATGGAGACAAGTCCAAAGATCCATCTGCTTATTCCCTAGGAAGGCCTTTTCTTGGGTGCATTTGGTTTGTGACTCATAAGGCTCAAAATAAATGTGGTTCACACTGAGGACCTACCACCCAGGCTGCAGTCCTCCGTCCCTGCTACAGTGTGTTTGGGTTAGAATCCCAGGATATCCACACAGCAGAAAAACCGTCATTCCTCTACACTCCTCTAAGTAGATGCAGTAAGGTAAGTTCTAGAATTTGAGGTCGGTACTACAAAGCAGCATTTCCACAGACCTGAGGACCAAAGAAACATCCATGCTGTCAAAGGAAGTCACCATGAGGCCAGCCTGCAGGACAAGTGAGTGTAGCTTCCTAGGAAGGGCAGAGGGACACATCATGGTGGAAATGGGCGGAGTGGAGGAGACAATGCCAAGGTGTGTGAGACCCATTGGAAAAGGTTATAGGGTGGGTTTCAGGCAGTGAGGGTAAATTCATTCTGGAGCTACAGTATCATATATAAAATATATTTTTCACACATATACATCTATATGTATCTTATGTGAGTACACACACACACTTCAAGTATACATTTATAAAACTTGAAAAAGTTAAAACTGAGCCGGGCAGTGGTGGCGCACGCCTTTAATCCCAGCACTTGGGAGGCAGAGGCAGGCGGATCTTTGCAAGTTCGAGGCCAGCCTGGTCTACAAAGTGAGTCCAGGACAGCCAGGGCTACACAGAGAAATCCTGTCTCGAAAAAACCAAAAAAAAAAAAAATGTTAAAACTAAATAATTAAGGACTAGAGTTGTAGCTCAGTTGGTAAAGCTCTTGCCTAGTGTGCATGAATCCCTGGGCTCCATACTCAGTGCTGTATAAAATGGATGTGGTGGCACGCACTTTTAAAGGTCAGGAGTTCAAGACCATTCTTGGCTACACAGCAAGTTTGAGGCCAGCTTGCACTACATGAGATTCTGTCTGTAAATAAGTAAAAAGTTGTTCAAAGGGGTTGAGGCAACTGGCTGTGTGGGGAAGAAATCTCAGTTCTACTACCCTAAGCCACACAGTTGGCTTTGATTCCGTCATCTCTAAAGCTGAGAGAACCAAGCCCACCCCCACCACCCACTGTTGCTAAAGACCCAATGAGGCAGCACCTATAAAGGATCTGAGCCCAGCAGATGAGCCAGAGCTGGGCTCCCTTCTTTTCTTCTCCATCCTCCCTCTTCTTGGCTACCGCAGCCCAAACTCCTTACCTTCCAACACTATCAGGCCACCAGACATGGTGGGAGCTAGCTTTCCCCAGAATGGGTATGGCCCAGGGAGAACAGAAGCAACCAGGCTGAATCTGGAGCCCCCCCCCCGCCCCCCGACAAGGGACAGAAGAGCTGGAGAATGCACACAGCTCCAAGCAGAGAGATGGGCTGCCCCAATGCCAGGGTGGGACAGCACCCTGCAGCAAAGCACAGTGAGTGGAAGGCACCTACTTTGCTCTCTTATTTGACAGATAGTGGCTGAGTACTTACTATGAACCAGGCTGTTCCAGGTGCTAGGGACACAGCTGTGGATGAGACAAAAACCCCTGCCTTCATAGGAGATAAGAACCCCTGCCTTCATAGGAGACAAAAACCCCTGCCTTCATAGCAGACAAGAACCCCTGCCTTCATAGCAGACAAGAACCCCTGCCTTCATAGGAGACAAAAACCCCTGCCTTCATAGCAGACAAGAACCCCTGCCTTCATAGCAGACAAAAACCCCTGACTTCATAGAACTTGTGTTCAAGCTCATGAGAAATGATGCCGGTGGGGGAGGGGTACAAGAAGTGAGTGCAGGAAGTCTATAATCTGACATTTGGTAATTGGTGCTTTGGAGAAAAGACAGAACATGGTGGGGAAGCAGCATATCCGGTGATAGGAGGGTGAAGTATGGCCAGGAATGTATGAACCTGGAAGAGGAACCCTGTTCTGAGAGCCAGGCAAAGACAGCACAGGCAGGAAGCCATTAGTGATGTGCCCTGAAGCTGCCATTTGCCTGGAACACACACACAATGGGTCAGGGACTCATGGGAGGTCAGCTCACAGAGTTACAGAGACTTTGAAGTGCTGCGTAGGTAGCAGCAAGAATACCAGTTTCCACCTGAGTGTGATGGTAAGCCTAGGAGGTTTTGAGCAAAGAGTGGCAGGATGATGCCCATATAGCAGCAGGATCACTCTAAAGGAGGGTGAAGACAGAAATGGGGAGACCAGTTAGGAGGTTCTGCACTATTCATAGAGCCCCGGATAAGCCAGTGCTGGCAAGAAACTGGCAGAATAGGGGCAAAGCTCCATCCTCAGGGAGCTTAGATTCTCTTTATTAGACCCCAGAGTGCATTGGGCTAGGGTCCCCTGGTCCTCAAGCAAGGGAGCTTCCCTAAATAGCAAACCTGTGCCAAGGAGACCAGTGATAAAGGGACTAACATGTGGATCCTTACCTGGGCATGCCCACGGAGGAATGGTTCTCCAAGAAAGTAGATCAGCTTCCACCAAGAACAGAGGATGAGCTTCAGGCATATGGGCTTGCCTAGCATATCTCACAGAGCTATCTGCCCTAGCATATCGCAGGACAGCAGCTACAGTAAAAGTAGATAGTAGGTCCCACAACCAAGTTCCCAGAACTCTCATCAACATAGAAGATGCTAGAATGGGGCTTTGGGGAAGAATTCGGAGGTATAATGTGTTCCTGATCCAGACTCACACTTTCCCTGCAGTGCAGCAAGCTGTCCGCAACAATCTCATCACTGATACTAAGGAGTGTTGCAGCCTTAGCGGAAGTCGCCTGTGCTCACTCCACAGTGTGTGGGGGAGACAAGGCCTCCTGCGCCTTTTGGGGCCCAAGCTCCCGAAGCTAGAATCTGAACTTGAATCCAGGCCTTGTGATATCTATTCAGTGTCTTTTTTTTCCTCCAATAGATTATGAGAAAAGGAAAGAACACATGAAAGGATTCTACAAACTACAACTAAATAGAGGCTCAAGACAGTGATGGAGCTGGACAGGAAGCCCAGCTCTAGACCTTCTCCTCCCTCTCTCAGCTCTCATCTGTGAAAGCACATAAGAGAGCTCAGTATGCTCTCCCAGCTTCATTTAACAAATCCTTATCATCCATCTACCACGCACCAGGCCTTAGAAGGAATGCGGGTGAAGAAGAAGATGGGTCCCTGCCCTGTACCTGTCAGTGAGAAGCCAGAGGTGGGTGGGGGGTACAATGGCAGACTTAAGTGACTCTCAGGCTTATAGCCTGTGCTCTGAACTTGGCACCCTCTGGCCTAGCTACAAAATGAAGCTTTGGAAACTGCACTGCCATGTGGCTACCCTGCCCACCTCCAGCTGTAGGCCTGGGTCTCTTGCCAGGAACACAAGCAGTGCCAAGGACACCTAAATCCTGTTGCCCCAGTTCTGCCCCTGGGGCCCTTGGGGAAGCCTAGGAGCAGGTCCCAGGGGCACGGGCAGTTGCAACATGAAGTGGACTGGAGGCCTGCCTACTTCTCCCCAGCTACCTTACTCATGAGGCCACCAGGAGCAGAACAGGCAGCCCAATGCAGGCATCTAGGATGAATGGCTGCAGGCTCTGACAACCCAGGAAAGAGACAAATGACAGGTCATTTCCCCTGATGCACTTGAAGGCATCCATTCTCCTGGCCATAGCAAGCGCAGACACCCCCAACACAGAGGCAGACAAACACTGACAGCTGGGGGTGGGAGCCAGTGTCCTTCTCCCTTGGAAGGACACAGCAGCATCAGTGGCAGGCCCGGCAGAAGGTCACACTGGCCACTGGTTCACACCTAGCTCAAGGCTTTACTTGTCTCTTCTTCACTGCCCTCCCTTGTGCCCACCCCCATCCAACTCATCCATCTGAGGAGCGCCTGGCAGAGGGGGAGGGCTGGGGGGGCACAGGAGCCCGCCGACAGCCCCATCAATCTCAACCTACATGCTTGGCACATCAGCGTTCCTTAGGCTGTTCCTGGATGGGAGGGTGTTGGAGGAGCTGGGGAAACTGTCTTGGGGAGAAGAGAAATAACACCAAGCATCAGAGAGCAAATGGCGGAAGAAGCCTGGAGACTATTAAAATGTGGGCCATGTACAAAAACAGTAGGGAACTAATTAAGATGCAGGATTTGCAGGAGCTGGGGAACTTGGCCACAGCCTGCTCCCATCTGTAGAGTTCTGGCAGTTCAGTGCAGCAGGGACAGCACCCTCAGCAGGCTCAGACCTCCTCCTGAACCTTTCCCGTGGGGGCAACCCCTCTGAGGGTCTTTGTAAAGATTTGTTGGCTGGCTTATGATTTTCTCTGCTTTGGGCCATCCTGAGCTACAGTCTCCTTCAGTGTTCCCACCCTGCTTCCCCAGCATCCCAAGGAAGGAAGGAAGTATATCCTGGTCATTCATCCCCAGTCATTGAAAGGATGCCCAAAACAAGAAAAATGAGGAGAAAGAACCAGAACCCATTTCTGGCTGTCTTCCCTCCTGTTACCCTTGGAACTCAGCAAAGAGCCTAATGCTGCCTGAGTGTTTCGGGCCAGAGGCACTGCTGACAAGGCCTCTGGTTCGCAGGGAGCAAGACAGATGAAAATTTTCAAAGCCCCCAGTTTTTGAGTACCGGAATGAGTGTGCGTGTCACGTCCTGCGATGCTAGTCCTCACCTGCTCCCTTTAGTGTCTCTTCTTGGTTTCACCACCGAAACCTTTGAGAAATTAACTTCCTAATCTGCACCAGTTTCCCAACCTCTAAAATGAAGATAATATCTTAGGTAAGCATTTAATCCAGAGAGATATTAAGGAAAAATTTGCTCTCCCTTCCACCAAAAAAAAAAAAACGCACAGTGTTGCACATCTTTAATCCCAACACTCTGGAGACAGAGGCAGGCAGATCTCTATGAGTTTGAGTCCACCCTGGTCTACAAAGTGAGTTCCAGAACAGCCAGAGCTTCATAGTGAGAACTTGTCTTGGGAAAGAAGGCAAAGGAAGAGGAAGAGGAAGAAAGAAAGGAAGGAAAGAAGGAACAAAGGAAGAATTAATGGCTCCTTTTTGGATGAGCTCACTTTTGTCCACTGTCTGCCCCTGCTTCACACTTCTCATATTCTAGCCTATTCCATTCCAAGGACAGAGCACAGTTCTTAGAGGAGTGGCCAGGAGGAAGCCGCTCACTATTTCCTGTTGTAGAAATTGTGAGGTCACTACATGAAAAAACGCCTTGAGCTGCCTCTGAGTCTAACTGCAAGCCACAGAGAATACCTCACTCAATTGTAAGTCAGCTGAGAGAATTAGTGGGGTGTGTGTGTGTGTGTGTGTGTGTGTGTGTGTGTGTGTGTGTGTGTG
>CAJQZJ010032322.1:2200694-2247526 GCA_907164525.1 Lophiomys imhausi | reverse complement strand
ACACACACACACACACACACACACACACACACACACACACACACACAGAGAGAGAGAATGTTACGGGACAGGAAGATGGTTCAGTGGGTAGAATACTTGCTACACTAGCCTGAGGACCTGAGACCAACCCCAGCAATAGAGGACACATGCCTATAACCCCAAGTGCTGGGGAGAAGAGATGGAGACAGATGGATCTCAAGGGCTTGCTGGCAGCCAGCATATCTGAAACAGCAAGCTTTGGGTTCACTGAGTGATCCTGTCTCAAAAAATACCATGAGGAGCGATGAGAAAGATACCTCAAGTCAATCTCTGACTTTCACATGCGTATGTGAGTGAGCACACCTGTCCACACACACCACCACCACAAAATAAAAGTTAAAAGGGAGGACAGCTCCCATTGACTCATTGTCATCTTTACTCATTCACTTGGTTGGGGCCAAAGCAGAGGCTACCATACCAGCATTAAAGGATCCAAAATGCTCATGCAACTTTGTATTCTAAGCACCATTTTAATGATACAGCTGCTCCCATAGTTCTTGGGATGGTAAGATATTGGAGATTCATGTCTCCACCCCATTGATTCTCAGGAAATATTAAGGTCAGAGTTGGAAGGTCTAAGGATCAGCCTGTGCCAGGTGGCTAGAAGGCTAAATGGCTCAAAAAGTCATCTTGAGCTCCCTGGCCATGGAGAAAAGGAGGCAGCTGTGACCTTTCTCTCTCTGAGAGAAAGGGTCCCCAGAGATAGCTCCGTGTTTCTGTTGTGACTCACTTGAGGAAGATGTCATCTCTGGACCTGTCATTGCTGAATAGATGCATTCACTCTGGGTCCCATCCAGACATTCAAGTTACTTCTAGGGACAGTCCCCCAGGATCTTAGCAAGGACCCAGGTACTGGCCCACTCCTGTACATCACAAAACAAGTTCCAGAGGTCACCACTCATTTGGGGAGAGTGACTCTGTAATCACTCTGTAATGGCAAGTACTGGGAGATCTGATCAGATGGGAGAAGCAGGCCTTTAAGAGAATTCTGCAACTGATTTTAGGAACTTTATATATTGTTTTAATGCCTACTGAGAACCTCTGGAGGCCTGAATGGCATCTACTAAGCTGCCTGCCTGAGTTCTCTGATGTACCAAGACTGGTTTAATGGCCTTTAATGTAGGATTCTAATTCCTGATATTTCCCCCAAGGTAATATAAGCAATTGCCTGCATACTAGTGTCTCCGCTACTGGTTTTGAAAGAGCTGGGATGCAGGAATCACACTCTCTCTAGTGTCCCCTGCACTTAGCAAGCCATACTTGGCAAAGCACATCTAGGAATCATCATATAAACTCAACCAAAGCTAAACAAGACTCAGAAATACAAGAAGGAAGTAACTGTTGGCCTTGATGGTCCTGGCTTCAGGGTACCCAATTCACCCAGACACAAACCATTCAAGAAGGGCTGGGAAATGGCTCAGGGGTAGAGACTTTACCTAGCACATATAGGACCCTGGGTTCAGTTCCCAGAACCAGAAGGAAAGAAAACTTGTGTGGCAAGCCATCCAAGAAGGACTCTGGAGGGTGGTTTCTGGACTCAAGTTCTGAGTCTACCAACTTATGTGTGGTCAGTTCTGTGCCATGATTTTTCTTCTTGTCCTGTCCCCTGGGTTCCCTGGTATTTCCAACCTGAACAGGCTGGTAAATGAGAAGAAGCTAGTCCTGACTAGCATTCACAAAGGGCTTAAGGAATCAAAATTTTTAAATGTCCACATATGTCTAGGTACTACATGCTCTCTTCATTCTTGTCACTACCCTGTGGATTAGTGATGCCCGAGACTACCCTACTAG
Organism: Lophiomys imhausi; assembly: GCA_907164525.1. NCBI lineage: Eukaryota > Metazoa > Chordata > Mammalia > Rodentia > Muridae > Lophiomys > Lophiomys imhausi. The sequence continues at coordinate 2,245,696 of CAJQZJ010032322.1, read as the reverse complement.
CAGTTGTACGTCCACTCTCCTGGAGCACTAAGGTTAGCAACGTTGTGGATGTCCATAAAGACAGGTTGGTTTTACTTTCTAACTTGGAGAAGCCCAGTGGTTTAGAAGAACCTCACATGTGTGAGTGTTAGAAACCACCACAATCCCCGTTAGAGAATGCCTCCCACCTGTAAGAGCAGGTCACTGGTAATGCCTGCCCAGGGAAGTATGGTGGAGATGTTCACCATATTGATGTTCAAGAGGAGTCTGTCTGCAACCATGAAGATTGGACAGGTGTCCAAACGACCATCACAAGCTCGTTGATTATAGATGAGTCTTGAACCCTGTGACCATGTGACAACCTTGCCCATGCCACTGCTTGACTCTTCAGCCACCAGGATGGACACATGCTTGTCTTTTAACTTTACTTCAAATACACCTTGCCTCGACAAGTAAATGGGCCCAAAGCACCCCTCCAGGACTCTTTACCCCTTTTCCTCATCCTGCTTGACGAGCTGACAGGCACCGGGGCCCCTTTATGGGACCAACACATCCCACCCTGCAGTTGCACTTATGGAGGGAAGAACAGAGCCCGTGAGACTGGTGTTGTTTACCTCATTAGAACAGGAGGCATATAACTCAAAGGCCTGTGTGTGGGAGAGACAGGGGGAGGAGGAGGAGGAAGAAAGGGATGGAGCCACAGTCACTGTCAGGGAAATTAACCTTGAGGCCTGAGGCTAGGGTTAGGGGTTGATATAGAGGAGAGGAAGTAGAAGGCAAGAGACAAGAGGGGGACCAATCTTCCTTGGCAACCAAGGCCACAGCTACCCTCCCCCCAGTCACGACTCCCTGTAAAAACTGCAGCACTGTTGCCTGGAGCTGCAGACCCAGTTCCCACACTCTGTCTGTGTGAAAATACAGGCGCGGCAGGAACAATCATACAGACATTTGCACACTTGCTGGGAGAACTGGCTCCGTAGAAAACTGTGCTATGTTGAGCCTGGTGCTCACATGGCCAGCAGACTGCAGACAAATACCTCGTTAGGTACATGGCTCCAGTTTGCAGGTGAGTCTCAGTGTCTCTGACAGTGCCTGGGCCAGGAAGAACTGGGGAGACGAAGTGACATAGAAAAGGCACAGGAAAAGCAGTGAGCGGGATAGAAAAGGACTGAGTGGTTCCCTCTTGCTCCAGCCAGATTCAAATATGGGAAGTTCAAGTGTACTGAGGGAAAGGTTCTTCCTGCAGCATCCCAAAGGTGGACCTGTAGCTACCACCCAACCTTCCCCATGCTGGAAAGAGACCTCATACATGCACAGGGTGGTGTGTTAGCCAGCACCTGTGCTAACTGCCTTTATTTTGAATCCAATTTTACCTTCCAGAACTTGGGCCAGTGTGTCTACTTTCTCTCCCAGCAGTCAACAGAAACCATCTCCATCCCAACCTTCCATCCCACATACCCATTGAAAGGATCAGCCAAGCAGCAGAGGGAACCAGAGAGGAATAGAAACACAGGAAGGAGGTAGAGACATCTGCTTGGAGCCAGACAACAGGATCAGAGACCGCAGATGAAGAACCCAAATGTGGCTGACCATTCATCACCTGTCCGCAGCCCCACCCAAGACAGACAAAATAGGAAGGCATGTGTGAGGCTCTTCTCAGGGCCATCAGTCCCATTTAAAGAGCTTCTCCATATCAAGCTCCCATTGTATGCCACCACAATGGATCATGAATGGCCTTCACACTTACAGATAATGACAAGCATTGGGAATTCTTCACCAAGACTGGGCACTGAATAGTTCTCAAACAATTAAATCTTTAGTAGAATATCAGAGACATACCAAGACAGTTACAGCAGGGGAAATGCCTGCCTAAGAAACTTTGCACAGATAGCTCTTCCTCATATCGCAGGGGCTCTGTCCATGCTTCTGGTTGAAAAACATCCACTCTGGACCCTCCTTACAGGACTGTAGAGATGAGCAGAAGGTCCTAGGTAGGGCTTAAAGAGCGGGCAAGAGTGTTTTCTAAGCACACCAGGGTTGTATCCCTGGAGCTCCGCCTACCCTCTCAGCTTAGCTAAAATGTGCCCTATTTCCAAGGCCATGCATAAAGCATTCCTCACCCATCCCTAAATGCCTGACGATCCTGGCAACTGGCCCTGCACTTCAGGACTTAGTTCATATCATTGTGGACATCCCTCCTGCCTGCATCCTTCCTGACTGCATCCCTCCTGCCTGCATTCCTCCTGCCTGCATCCCTCCTGCCTACATCCCTCCTGCCTGCCTTCTCTAAAATTCTATCCTTCTCTAAAATTCTATCCTCTATTCTATTCTAGTCCCTTGTGCCAAGACTACCTTGGCTTTCTCAACAAGGGGTTCCCAAGCCTCCTCCCCCATCACTCTTAAAGCAGGCACCACAACAGATGCTGATATTCACCAAGTTTTCCCCTTGGGGAAGAAACTCCATGAGACATTTAAAGACTGACTCAGGAGGCTAAGTAACCAGCCCAAAATCATTCAGCTCCTAATGAAGTCTAGCTCATAGCAGAGGCACAGTCCCCATTTTTTCCACCCTACCCAAATCTCAGTGGGTTGCCCATTACCCAGAAACAGCAGGATTGAAGGTGAGAGTTCTGCCCTACAGGAAAACAGCAGACCATGCCAAGACCATGAGGAAAAGAGGCCCAGTCCCTCTGTCCATGTCCACCAATCCATTTCCTGTAGAATTCACTTTCCTGCCACATCACATCGCCAGCATAAACAACTCTAATTATTCCAAAAGAACATGCCTTCCATGACACAGAAGCATCGCAACAAGGCATGTGAAATGTGTGAAGAAGCAGAAAATCACAAGGACCCACTATCTACACTCATCAGAAGAACTTTTTTAAGAATACTAAGATTGCATCAGGAGTGATGGCTAGCATATGCCCCTTAGTCCCAGCACTCTGGATGCAGAGGCAGGTGGATCTCTATGAATTGAAAGCCAGGCCAGCCTGGTCTGCATAGTGTGTTCTAGGTTAGCCAAGGCTTTACAGTGAGACCCTATCAGGAAATAAACACATAAAAAGAAGATTTCAACGTAACCTTAAAAATCACAGGTCTGACAACTATATCTGGTACAAGAATCACCTCTACGATATCCTTAACAAGTGTGCTCCAAGCCACAGCCTTTCAGTACCTCGTTCTCCCCCTAGCATGAATTAGTATCCTTAATGTTAAACTATTCTGTTCTTAAGTCCTATGAGAGGCTCCACCCAGAAGTGGATCAAATATATGCTGAGACCCACAATCAAACATTAGGCTGACTGGACCTAGGCTCCCCCACATATGCAGCTGACTGACAGCTTAGTCTTCTCATGAATATCCTAACAAGTGGAGAAGGAACTGCCTCTTGACACAGACTCTGTTATGAGTTTGAGGGATCACTTCCCCCTAGCAGGGTTGCAATGTCTGGCCTCAATGGAAGAAGTTGCTCTTAGGCCTGATCTGACTTGATGAACTGAATGGATTAGTACAGGGAGGATTGGTTCCCCTTTTCTGAGAAGAAGGGGAAAGAGGGAAAGGAGGAAGAGAATAAGAGGATGAGACTGGGAGAAAAGGAGGGAGGGGGCCATGATTAGATTGTAAAAGAATTAGTATATAAATAAAAAAGGGGGAAAAAGGAAATGTATCTAGCATTCTGGCCCATTGCAAAGGATGCAGGGTGTGTGACATCATGAAGAAGTTGGTATATCTAGCAAAGCTCCTTCCCCCCTTTGGCCTACCAATCCCATTTCCAAGAATCCCAAAATGTAAAAATGTATATTCACTGTAGCTTAGCAAATGTTCCTCTACAGGGACCTGATTAAATAAACCACAAAATATATATGCAATGGACTTGTTAGGATGAGTGTAGTGGCCTGCCATGACCCCAGCACTAGTTCTAGCATGGAGAGGCCAGAGGATGAGGAGTTCAAGGCCAGTCTCAACTACAGAATAAATGAAACCCCTATCTTGAAAGCAGAGGGTACGGGGGCACTTGGGGCGTGGTTCAATTGTTAGAGTACTTGCCTAGCATGAAACCCTGGATTGAGTTCTCAGTACATAAATCCAGGCAGGGCAGAGCATGCCTATAACCCCAGCCCCTGGGAAGTAGAGGCAGGAGGATCCAAAATGCAAGATTATCTTTGGCTACATAATGAGTTCAAGGCCAGCCTGGGTTACATGAGATTGTCATGAAATAAAGAAGTGGGGGAGAGAGGAAGGAAGGAAGGAAGAGAGAGTTAATTCTACCAAAAGCTATTTTTTTAGAAAATTAAAATGAAAATCCTCTAGTCAGAAGTAAAAAGGAAAATAAAATTACCAATATAAGAAGGAAAGGCCATGCCAGGTGGTGGTGGCGCACGCCTTTAATCCCAGCACTTGGGAGGCAGAGGCAGGCGGATCTTTGTGAGTTCGAGGCCAGCCTGGTCTACAAAGCGAGTCCAGGACAGCCAGAGATATACAGAGAAACCCTGTCTCGAAAAACCAAAAAAAAAAAAAAAAAAAAGAAGGAAAGGCCACACTACTACAAATTCCACATATATTAAAAAGACAAAAAAAAACAATATTCTAAGCAATTTTTGCTGTGTGTAGACACTGATTGTGTGTGTGTGCATAGTTGTGTCATTGCTCGTGTGGAGGTCAGAGGACAACTTGCAGGAGTTAGCTTTTCCTCCCACCGCGTGGGTTCCAGGATAGATTGTTTGGCTCAACAGCACATGCCCTAATGTGCTGAGCCATCCTGCAGGGTCCTATGAGTAATGTCGTACAACTAAAGTAGCTTACTCAAATGGACAAACCACCAAAGCTTACCCAAGATGACAGTGACGACCTGAATAGCCCTATGTCTGCTTATGAGATGAAATTTACAGTTAAAAAAACATTCCTGAGAAGTTACCAGGTCCAAGTGAGTTCAGTGGTAAATACTATAAAACATTTATGGGAAAACAATACCAATTCCATAGATAAAGTCTTCCAGGAATTTGAAAAAGAAAAAAGAAATCTTTTCCAACTCATTACATGAATGAAGCATCGTTTGGTAATCAAACTAGACAACAGCATTACAAAACAGCTGTAGACTAATATCTCTTCAAATAGACAGAAAATGCAGATAAAGCTTTGGTGACATAAAGCCAGTAATGAAGAAATAGGAAATGCACCATGACAAAGTAATGCTTATCCCAGGAAGGCAGTGTTAGTGGGATGTTCAAAACCAATCAAGGTAACTCACCATATTAACAAGCCACAAAACAAAGAACAACAACAACAACAACAACAACAAAAAAAGATCTCAATAGACATTTTTCTAATGGAAAATGCATTCACATTAAAAAAAAAAAAAACTCTCAGGGGCTACAGATTGTTCCTCAATCTGACAAAAAGTTTCTATGAAAAAACTACAATCACTTACAGGAAATTTAAACGTTAACAAGTGGGAAGATATACTTGAAAGACTCTACAGTGAAAACTGTCCATTTCCCCAGATGTAGCTATAGATATATAGAAATTAACAGACAGTAAAATCCATGCAGGGGAACAAAGGACCTAGAGCAGTAAAAAAAAAAAAACTTTGAAAAAAAAAGATAAATTGAGAGGGAGGAATAGATCACTTGCTTTTTTTTTTTTAAAGACAGAATCTCACTCTGTAACCCTGACTGACCCGGAACTTGATATTTAGGCCTGGCTGACCTCAGATTCAAAGGGATCTGCCTGCCTCCAACTCTAAGAACTGGGATTATAAAGTGGGCACCACCCACATTCAGCTTAACCCCACCTGACTTCAAGGTGTATTATGAAACTACCTAAATTAGTGAAAACAGACACAGACCAGTGGAGCAAAACTGAAAGTCTAGAAGGAGACCCACAGATGTGTGGACAGCTCATCTTTGATAAAAATACAGAAAATTCATGAAAATGCTAGTCTTTTCAACACGTATACTGAAGGAAACATCTGCAAAAATAAACTAGCTCGGACTTTGCACTGTATACAAATTATAGAACCAAAATACAATCTAAAATTATAAATTCTAAGGAAAACCTGTATTTTATAGTAGGCAGTAGTTTCCCAGATACATTGCCAAAAGCACAATTTGTAAGAGAACAAGCTGATAAATTGGATTTCACAAAAATTTAACCCTCCTTCTTGTTGAAAGAGACTACTAAGGCAAAAAAAAAAAAAGAAAAAATGTAAATCAGAGATTGAGAGAAAATATTTGCAGTGTGTGTGTGCGTGCATGTGTGTCTGTGTCAGATAAAGGTGCCTAGACCATGTAAGTTCCCAAATCCAACAATCTTGAAGTGAGCAAAAATGTTGAATACCTTAGCAATGAGCAGGTGAACAGACTGCCCGTGTGGTTCTGGGATATATATAATAAGAATTGCAGCTCCTTTAGTCCCCCTTTTCTGATTCCCTGTGTGCCTTTTTTTTTTTTTTTTTTTTTTTTTTTTGCCTGTGTGCCTTTTTGTGCACTAATAAGATCACCACTGATTGGAGGCATCTGTCTAGCCTCAGATTGGGGATGTTGCCAGGGATACCAACATACAATTGCCTGGCTGGAGCTCCCACTCTCCTCCAGACCTTCAGCCTCTAACTTCTGACACTCGACCTCTGATCTCCACAGCAAGAAAAGGCACGGCTGTTTGAGCTGATCACTGACAATCAATGTCATAATCAGCAGTGCACTCCTAATGAAGGAGCCATGGAAACCCACAGGGATGAAGTTCAGAGCACTCTGGCTGGTGAACACACAGAGGTACTTGGGGAGTTCACCACTGGAGATGGCAAACCCCCTCCTCACCTCTTGCCCTGGTATGTCCTCCACATAGCTCTTTTTTTTTAATAATTGTTTTTCTTTTTTATTTATTCTTTAAGAATTTTATACAGTATGTTTTTACAATATTAATTTCCATCCACCAACTCTTCCCAGATGCTCCCCCACTTTCTCAATCTGCCTTCTTTCTCTCCCAGAAAGGAGGAGGAGGAGGAGGAGGAGGAGGAGGAGGAGGAGGAGGAGGAGGAGGAGGAGGAGGAGGAGGAAGAGGGAAGGGGAGGGGAGGGAGGAAAGGAAGGGAGGGGAAAAACAAAAATAAATAAGCCACTAAAAACATGGAGTCTGATTTGTGCTGGCCCTACTCTCCTGAATATGGGACCTGCCTAGAGTGTGGCTGATTTACCCATTCACTCCACTAAAGAAAACTGACTTTCTTTCTCCCAGCAGCCGTCACTCTCAAATAACTTCTTGGCTGTGGGTGGGACTTTGTTCCCACTTCCTCTCCTTCATGCTGGGATTTTTTTGACTGGCTCGAGCTCGTGCAGGTCTCATGCATGCTGTCATATTCTCTGTGATTTCACATGTTCGTCTTCCCTGTTATGTGTGGAAAATGCTGTTTCCTTACAAATATCCACCACTTCTGGCTCTTACAGTCTTTCTTTCATCTATCTCTTCCATACACATCCCTGAATCTCGAGGGGAGGGTTGTGTTAAAGATATCCTATTCAGGGCAGAGTGCTCTAAGGTCTCTCACTCTGCACATTGCCCAGATGTGGGTCTCTAGGCTAATTATCATCTACTACAAGAAGCAGATTCTCCAAGGAGAGTTGAGCAATGCACTGACCTGGGTCCCCTCCAACTAAGGCATCTGTAAAATCCTTGGTGTCAGAGAATTACAAATGAATAGAGATGACCAGAGAGGAAGAGCTGAGGAGGACATGTGTGATGGTGAGTCCCAAGGGAATGGAGATGGATGAAGTGGCTCCTTTGTGACAAGATGCTGGTCCAGATAGGTAAACTGTTTCTCTGAGCTCTGTGAACCACTCTAGAAAATGACCAAATCTGAACACCATAGTGGGAGCTCCTCATTTGTATCCAGAGACAGGAAACCCAGCTGACAGCCTGGACTTGCAGTTGGCACATGAAATGGGGGTGATCTTGGAAGACTGGACCCTTAACCTGCAGGGTCTGATGATTCTCCAGGTAGAGACTGTCAGAGGCTCGTTAAACTATGGACATGCAGGAGGTAACTGTGGGGGAATTAAACAATTGCTGGTGAGAAGAGAACAACATGTAGGTTCACAGAGGCATCGGATGTGGATATGGAAAAACAGTTAGTTTTCAATGGCAAAAAGCACATACAAAGATGATCAATAACACTATTAATTAGGGAAATGCCAATTAAACTCTAACAAGTATCACTATGCAGCCACCAGAATGGCCAAAATTCTTCTTGGCTGGCAAAGTGTAGTATTAGCGGAGACACAAAGCAATGGAGCCTTCACACATGGCAGGAGGGAATAATCTCTACTTCACTTTGGAAAACTGCCTGATGATCTCTTTAAAAGCTAAGCATTCACCTTCTTTGTGATCTAGCCATTCTATGATCGAACCGTTTGCCCCAGAGGAATTAAAGCATGTGTCCATGCAAAGACTTGAACACAGATGTTCATAAAAGCCCTCCGTAATAGGCAGAAACTAGAAATCCAAACCCTCATCAACAGGTGAATGAGCATAAACAGTATGACAGCCATACGCAAGAACACTCCCTGGCACAGGGAGGAGCTGCTTATGTGTGGTGGAAGATGGATGGACATAAAATAATTACACATGCGAAAGAGGGTAGACACCATCACCTCTAAAATGGAGTGTAGCAGTTGATTCTGTGCTTCACCACCAAGAAAGAGGGAGGAGAGGTAGAAAGATAAAGAAAAAATGGCTCAAAGGGACTTTAGAAACTTTGGAGGGCTGGAGATATGTTCATTATCTGGATTATGCTGAAGCATTAATGTCATATCATGTATACATGTCAAATCTCAATAAATTATGCACACAAAAATACATGCATGGTCTATCATATGCAACTATATGGATTGAGTATCATTTACCCAAAATGTTTGGAAGCAGAAGTATTTCAGAACCCAGAGGTTTTTTTTTTTTTTTACATCTTGAAATATGTATATCAACTTTACCCTAAATCAAGCATTCTTAATCATAAAATTCAAAATCCAAAATGCTCCAAAATTTGAAACTCAGATTTTTTTTAATTTTCAGAGCTGTAGCTCAATGACAGAGCACCTGTCCAGCTTTCAGGTGGACCTGGGTTTGATCCCCAGCACCACACATGTCCATGCACACAATAAGAAGATAAGAAAAATAATAAGATTCTCAGATTAGGAATGCCCAATATGTATTAAAACTTTTAAGATTTTTATCTAATAAAAAAGCAATCCCAAGGATTTCTGTTTCAAGACATTGGAGCAGGCAAACTTTCACCTATTCTTTTTTTTTTTTTCACTTTTTTAACTGTGTGTGGGTGCTTTGTCTGCTTGTATATCTATGCACCACATGCATGCAGTGTTCAGGGAGGCCAGAAGTGAGCACTGGATTGCCTGATACTGGAGGTGGAGAAGGTTGTAAGTTGTCAGGAGGATGGTAAGAATCAAACAAGTCCTCTGGAAGACCAGCCAGTGCTCTCAACCTCCGAGCCAATTCTCCAGCCCCATCATATTCTTCTTTTAAGTACATCCAAATACACTAACACTATCCCTTCAACAAACAAGAAAAGTCCCGAGGCATGAAGGGAGCAAATCAGAAGAGCAGTAAAGGACACTGAGGCCTGAGAAACATCAAGTTGGTTGAGCTCCCTGAGTATTAGTTCTACATAAAGTACCCTGGACTGGGTTCTGGGAAACCTGATAACATGAACATATCAGTAAATGCAGAACAAAGCAAAAAAGAAGTCCCAAGGAAATTCCAAAAAGAACAGCATGGGCTATTCATGCACACAGAGTCTCTGCTGTGTCTCTGTCAGAGAGCCAGGGGAGAAGCTTGAACTTGTATATGCAACCAGAAACAACAGAGTGATTGTTCCTTGGTGGGTGTCAACAGAGGCAAATGAGGAACCTTGACTCCATTCTCATCCTCTGGTAACAGTGAACATACATTTACACACATGTACACACACATGCACACACACGCACATGCATACATGTACACAGCACAGCATCAAAAGAGCCTGCCTAAAACAAGATTATCAATAACATCTAGAAGCTGGGCCGTGGTGGCTCATGCCTTTAATCCCAGCACTTGGGAGGTAGAGGCAGGCAGATCTCTGTGAGTTCGAGGCCAGCCTGGTCCACAAAGTGAGTCCAGGACAGCCAGAGCTGTTACACAAAGAAACCCTGTCTCAAAAAACCAAAAAAAAAAAAAAAAACAAAAAAAAAAACATCTAGAGTCTCTTAACAAAATACCCAAAATGTCCAAGATCCAATCAACTTAATAAGAAAAAGTTAAATGATGCAAATGTTAAAATTATCTGACAGGGATTTTTAAAGCATTCATCATTTAAAAAAAAATTCAAGTATGAACATGCACAACAAATGGAAAAACATCAATTCTAAGAAAAGGTAACTGGACAACCGAAATGGCAGGTTCTTTGTCTGACAATGCTTTCCCAATGCTTATCCTTTAACCTTATAGGTCCTCTGCATATACATCATGGACCCATTTTTGTGGTTTTATGGGATTCCTGTGTATATGAACCCGTCTGTCGTGGCATCTATTTGTGCTTCTTGTGCTGTTCCTTTGTGTTTGTTTTCTTCTTCTTCTTTCTTCTTCTTTTCTTCTTCTTCTTCTTCTTCTTCTTCTTCTTCTTCTTCCTATTCTTCTTCTTATTCTTCTTCTTCTTCTTCTTCTGTTTGTTTTGTCCTATTCAGCTTGTTTTCTCTTGTTTTATTTTATTTTATTTTTTATTCTTTAGATGCCTGTTGGTTGTATAACTACAGACAGAAAGGGTGTGGATTCAGATGGGAGGAGAAATGGGGAAAAAGTCTTGGAGGAGTTGGGGGAGGGAAAACCAAAATGAAAATATATTATATGAAAAAAAATCTATTTTTAATAAAAGAAAAGTAGAAAAAAAGAATAAAACACAAAAGATACAAGAAACCAAATAAAAAGTTGAGATAAAAAATAGTAATCAAGCCGGGCAGTGGTGGCGCACACCTTTAATCCCAGCACTTGGGAGGCAGAGGCAGGAGGATCTTTGCGAGTTCGAGGCCAGCCTGGTCTACAAATTGAGTCCAGGACAGCCAGGGCTACACAGAGAAACCCTGTCTCGAAAAACCAAAAAAAAAAAAAATAGTAATCAAAAAATTCTCCATGGAAAAAGGCTCATCAGCAGAATGCAAAGGAGAAAATTAAAGAAACTGGTCAATCTATGGAACTAAAAAAATAAAACTGAATAGAGTCTGGAGGGGCCTCAAGGGTTGACTTGGCAGTTAAGAGCACTGGTTGCTCTTCTAGAAGACCCAGATTTGATTCCCAGCACCCACAGGGCAGCTCACAACTGTCTAGCTCCAATCCTAGGGGATCCAATGCCCTCTTGTGGCATCCGCAGGTACTGCACACATGTGGTGAACAATTCATCAGGCAGAACATCCCACACACATAACAATAAGGGTTTAAATGTTTAAACGAAAAATAGAGCCTAGGGAGCAAAAAGGGCAGCTATGGGGCTGTAACAAAAGACCTAGCATGTGTGTTGTTGGAATCTCAAAAGGAAAGTGACTGGGCTGAAAATAATTGCCAACAATTTCCCAAATAAAGAAAACAAAAACAAAAAATTGGCTTGAAATAGAATAAATAAATGTGAACAAATCTTTTCCAAGACACATCAAAATTAAACTTTTGAAAACTAAAAGCAAAGAAAAAACTTGACAGCAGTGAAAAAGAGACACTTCTCATACAGACAACAAGCCATGCGTCTGACAGCAGATTTCTCATCACAAACCATCTAAAGACATGGCAAAGTTTTCAAATGCTATTTTAAAAAGACTATCAACTTGTAATTTTATATCTAGCAGAAGTATTCCTTGGGAATGAAGGAAAAATCAACATGCTCTTTGGTGAAAGAATCTAAGAGTTATCACAGATCTTTAAGTAAATGCAATGAGCATTCTTCAAGTACTCTGAGTTGTGTTTCATGATCTGATGTGCTCTTCAATAGAGAGGAAATGTCTAAGATAGCTATGTTATTAGAACCGATATCTAACCAACTAACTAGTCAGTAGGACAGTTATTTTATAAATGGAGATGGTGAAAGGATTTGATGAGAGGAAAGGTTAGGTGTGGCTAAAAAGGAGTTGTATGAAAGAGATCTTTGTGGTGAGGAAATAGTTTCATGTCTTGAATGTGGTATTGGTTATATGTGATAAATAGCAATATCTCCAGAGAACCCCGTGGAAGAGGAGGTGGAGTGTGAGAGCCAGAGGAGTTGGAGGACACAAAGGAAATAAGGCCCTCTAAATCAATGAGCCAAGTCCACATGAACTCACGGAGACTGAAGCAGCAAGCATGGGCCTGCACAGGTCTGCACCAGGCCCCCTACACTTATAGTATGGCTTCCCGCTTAGTGTTCTTATGGGATTCCTAAGCGTATGGATGTGTGGGCTTCTGACTCTTGTGCCTTCTCTTGGGCTTTTTTCCTTCCGTTGATTTGTATTGTCAAACTCCCAAGTGATAGTTTTTGTTTATCTTATTATATATTATTTTGCTATATTTTTAAAAAATGAACTAATGAATCAATAAAAGCCTAGCCACTAGGATAAAAGTTAACAACTGAATGGTCAGTCACTTACACCTGCTGGGAGAAGGAAAATCAATTTTCTCCGATGGACTGGCACTCCAGGGCATGGCAATCACATCAGGGCAGGTCTCATGTTGAGGAATAGTTGACCAACATATAATGGACTCCACAGGGTTGTGCATGTGTGTGCGTGTGTGTGTATGTGTCTTTGTGTGTGCCTGCCTCTGTGTGTGTGTGTGTGTGTGTGTGTCTGCCTGTGTGCATGCATGATTTTATTTGGTTACAGTTTGGTGCTTTTTTATCTTCCTTTTGGGTGGTGTTTTATTTTATTTTATTGTGCTTAGAAATTTGTTGTTTCGGAGTTTTCTCTGTTTCGTAAGAAAGAACTAAAAGCTGGCTGAGCAGGAAGGGAAAAGGATCTAGAAGGACTTGAGAGAAAGGAAGAATACGATCAAAATATATCTGAATTTTAAAATTGTTTTAAATAATGAAAATATAATAAAAAGAAATTTTAAAATGGTAAGAGCCCTTCACACACATTTTACCATTATCAACTTCTGGTGATATTCTGGTATTATCTTCGGGGAAAATGAATGAAAAGCAGAAATGCATTCTCTGCACTGTGTTGCAAATCTCAGGAGGTATACAGTGACTCAAAATGAGAAGCTAATTTTACGAAAAGAAATTCTATGAAACCTCTACACAGAGCAAACCTTATAAATAAAACCAAAATGAAACCTATAAACCCAACCATATAGAAGACTTAGTGCCACAACCAACCCAGAAGACTATTTGAAGTGACTTTAAGGCACAGTGGCTTGACACCATAACCTAAGGAGGATAAGAAATACAAAATGCAAAGGAAAAAATTTCAAACCAAGTCCAGTAATCTTACTATGAACAATAGTCTTGCTGTTACTGAAATAATGATGTGTCTATTGTGAGCACCGTATGGGATAAAGCAAGTTTATCATTGCAAGTTTGTCAGTATCATTAAATCCAGGTTCGGGGGTATATGCATGTATGTGTTGTGTACATGCATATATACATTTGTATACACATGTATTTGCATGTGTGTGATACATATGTACCTGCATCCACTCACATGTGTGTCCATACATGTGTATGTACATGTGTTGGATATCTGAGAAAATGAATATAGAATAAAGATAGTTAAATACAAACTATTTAAAACTGAATTGGCTAGGATATAGTATAATCCCACAGTATATGTCACTTAAAAATATCATACCTCATAGCTACGCTGACTGAAAAGTCCCAGAAATAATTATAAACCTAGAAACAGTGAACATCATAGATGGTAGCTTCTAAAAGTCTACAAAAACAAGAAGCCAGGGCTTCAGGGAATGCAGCTCTGTCTAGATCTAAGGCAGTGTACAAGGTGAGCCAGATCGATTTGTCCAGATATCAGGAGGGCAAGGAAGTCAAGAGAAGGAACTGAAGCTGTTTCTGGATGAAGATGGGACAATGTAAGCGTCAATCAGAATTACGGCTGCACTGGATTAAAGTTCATCAAATGGGTTTGAGTCCCAGTTCATGACAGCACTTAAAATAACTATATTGATCAACTTGGGACAATACCAAAGAACCACCTCATTATTCTGAAAACTGGTAAATACAGGGGAAACGTCATTTATCTCATGTCAGCTGTACCTCATAATAACTAAAGTTTCAATAAGGGAATGTTTTTCTTTATAGAAGCTGTAGAGCTAATAAATGAAAAAAAAAAACAATGGCCTTCAATCAAATGCCACATATTTTTTTTGCAACTCTTAATGGAATAAGAATCTAAATGGTTATCATCAAGGGCTGCTAACAGGAGTAAACCAAACTGTATGAGCCTTCGGATGAAAGCACAAACTACCATTTAGGAATTGCTCTTCAGAGAGACACAGACAGAGACAGAGATACAGAGACACACAGAGAGAGAGAGAGAGAGAGAGAGAGAGAGAGCCTGAATAAGTCTCTAGACCTAATTACTAATTCACAGCAATAACACCATGGGGATGCAATCAGCAAATCTAAGCTCTGGGAAACCCTACAGTGCAAGCAACCCAGTTTTTCAACAAATAACATACAAGGAAGAAAGAGAGTCAGAGAAAAGCCTGCAGATTTCCAAGAGGCATGTCAACAGTTTCAATGCCGGAGTCCTATTTGGACCCTGACTTACACGAGAGGTAGTAGGAGAAATGAATGTTGGGTATTTGATTTGATAGTGATTGTGGGTTGGGTTGGTCTTTTCCTTTGTCTTTTCAGGCAGAATCGTGTTGTGTATCCCGGGCTGGCCTCAAACTCACAATCCTCTTGTCTCAGCTTCCTGAATACTGTGATTACAGGCACGCCCCACTGAACCCAGCTGGTTGACATTTTAAGTCCAGCATATTTGTATATGAAATGATGTGCTGTCCCAGATCTACTTCAAAGTCATCCAGAGTTGGGGGAAAGGTGACAGCTAAGAATGAACAAAATGACTGGCCATGAGCTGACTGTTGTGGGGTTTGGCCGTGAGGATTCTGATTTTCTCTGACATTATCTGAATTTTTACATGAATATAAAACCTTGCAAAACAAAACAAAAGTTTGTTTAATATACTCATATAGAAGCAGGTGTGGTGGCATATGCCTACAATCCCCACACCTGAGAGGTAGAAGCAAGAGGATGGTGCAGAGGAGGGGGCTCAAGGTCATTCTTGGCTCCATAGCAAGTTTGAGATCAGCCTGGGCTATGTGAGACTCTAACCAAAAAGGGTGGTAGGGGAAGCTACAAGAATGGCTGGGTTAGTAATGTGCTTACCATGAGAGCATGGAACCTGTGTTCAATGCTCAGAACCCCTGTAAATGCATATACTTTTAAAAAAAAGATTAATTTATTATGTATACAGTGTTCTATCTGCAATTATGCCTGCAGGCCAGAAGAGGGCACCAGATCTCATTATAGATGGTTATGAGCTACCATGTGGTTGCTAGGAATTGAACTCAGGACCTTCAGAAGAACAGTGCTCTTAACAGTGCTCTTAACCTCTGAACCACCTCTCCAGCCCCATGCTGGGGAGGGAAAAAGAAGAAGATCCCTGGGGCTCACTGACCGGCCAGCCAAACTGAATCAGCAAGCTCTGGGTAAAAGTGAGAGAGACCCTGTCTCAAAAAACAAGATAAAGAGTAGCTAATTAAGGAAAATACTTGCATGCACGCATGTACCACACACACACATATACACACATGCACCCCATGTACACATGGAAACAGGTATACACACACACACACACAAATAAATTTTAACAGATAAATATGACAACAGAAAATTGCATCCTTAGAACTAGGTGTCTCCCTAATCAACACCAGTGGGTTTTTGCTCTATTCTTAGAAGCCAAGAAGATTACAATCACGGTCATGACAACAATAATACCCAGCATTTTAGAGCATATACTATGTTGAGTTGTTTATAGATATTTTCATTTAATCCTGATAAACTCTGTGTAGTAAATACTAAGATTATCCACACTTCACAGATGACGGGACTCGGGGACAGAGTTCTGATGACAAAACTAAGCCTCACACCCACAACTAAACACATTTGCAGATTTTAGCCAACACCCAAGGGTGAAAAATGAAGACTGCTTTCATTGGACTTCTTTGAGATAAATACCTCGCATCATCCTTGTCTGGTCCCTTGGAGAAATTGTATACACAGCTAAATTCCTCCACTGTGGATGCAGCTTATCTAACCCCAAGCCTGCCCTGCAGTGTGGACTCCCAGACACAGTATCCTTCCTCCAAGCTAGAGCCTTGTGCGTGCTGGCCCACGACTCACCTGGGCCTCGGTGCCTCTTCTCCATCCAGATATAACAGTTGTTCTGAGCCACTCCAGTCTGTGAGTCCAGGAAAGGGAGACGCACACTCCGCTCTGCACACAGCCGGGAATTGTAGCTGCGACAGTGCTCAATGGCTTCCTTGTAGAACTGGTCCCCAAGCCTACAGAAGACAAGAGAGCAAAAGAGTGGGACCAGGCGAAGCAGAAACACAACCAAGGGTGGAGCGGTCCCCTATCCTCTCCCCAGGAAGAAGCTGAATCTATGGCAACCAAGCCAATGAGCACCAAGAGCCCCATTAAGGGACAGAATACAAATAGTCATCAAATCTCTACCATATTCCATTTCCTGTCCCAAATCTACCAGGTCACTTAGAAACTCCTTTAAAATAGGCCCTAAAGAACAAACCATCAGTAAAGGTGACCAGCCCCGTCCTAGGATGCTGAGATGTGGTCCCTGGAGGTGGCACATCCTGTAGCAGTGTTCTGCTTAGGACTTAAAGAGAACACCCAGCTGCCAGAGCCACTTTCAGCTCCCCCACACTTTGTTCTTAGAACAAAACACACCCAGATTCTCATTATGACAGAGAAGCATCTAGAATAAACCAAGACTACAGGGGCAGAGGAGACATCCTTTGGAGGTACAGCCAGTCATTATAAGAAGCATGTGAGGAAGGACACATGCAGATCCATCTTCTAAACCCACAGTTTGAGAAAAAATGACTTTCTCTGATCAGAAAAAATCAAGAGAAGCATTTAATATAATATTGACACACACCCCCCCACCCTGGGAACTGCTGAGGGATGCTTTGGGACAGGGAATCATTGCCCCATAGCATCGTTTTATGTTGTCTATCCACCAAGGTGAGCCCACGAGGCTCCAGTGTGTAGCCTGGTCACACAGCCCTTGTTCAACACAGTAGGTTAGAAAATAAAACAAAAAGACATGATCGTGAAAAAGGGACTTGTATGGAAGAGGGGAAGTTGATGAGAGTGGGTGAGCTATAAGAGAGATAGGAGATAAGAGGGATCAGAATGCATTGTATGTATAAAATTGCCAAAGAATAAATTTAATTGATAAAAAAATGAAAATAGTGAGGCTGGAGAGAAGGTTCAGCTGTTAAGAACACTCACTGCTCTTCCAGAGGACCTGAATTTAGTGCCTAGCAATCAAGTCAGGCAGCTCAAAACTACCTGTAACTCCAGCTCCAGGGGACTTAATGTCCTTTTCTGATCTTCACAGGCATCCACACATATGTGACATATACACACAGAGAGATACACACAAACACACATAGACATACATTTTAATTAGGAAAACTTATTAATAATAATAAATAAAAATACTTAAACTCAAAAGCAATTAAATGCCCAGAGTTAAAGCTACAACTAGAAAACCATCCTGGTTTGCAGGGTGATGATCTGATTAAAACAGCCAATTTTATGTCTGTGGCTCTTTGGTATTCTTGGACAAGTGATGATGTTACAAACTGAACATAATGCCAAGACAAAAAACATGACAATGATAAAATTGAGCAGATGAAAAACAATCAGAGCAAATACCTAACATATAAAACACAGGGCCATCTAGGGCAGGAGCTAGTAAAGAAATCCAAATATAACAGCATAAAGTCTTGCAGGTAAACTTCAGCCTTGTGGAGGAAGAGGTATACAGGCAGGAAGGGGAGGGGCATGGAAGCAGGAATGGGAGGGGCATGGAAACAGGAAGGGGAGGGGTAGGGGGGCAGGAAGGGGAGGGGGCCACAGATATTGGAAGGGCAAATTGGAGAACTTCAAACTGTCATTTGAAGCAGCATTACAAATGTCTGCCCCAAAAGAGATCTATTTCCTCTATCCAGTCCCCTCCTCCCAAAGGATAGCACCAAGTGTTCAAACGCAGAGACCTGTGGGGAATATCTACATTCAAACCATTGCACATATCAAGGGTGTTTATGTTGCACAACTGCTACCACCATCCATTTCCGGAACTCTTTTTTCCTAAAAGCTGGAGCTAGCTAAACAAACATTAAACAATAATTCTCTCTTCCTCCTCCCCTGAGTCCTGCCAACCACCGTTCTGTCTGCCTCTATCATTCTGACTACTCAAGTCCTTCATATAATTTAGATCTTTTGAGGCCAGCATATTGCATTTAGCATATTACACCATTCTAGACTTGTCCACGCTGATCACATGATTATATATGTCAGAATGCCCATCTGTTTTAGACTGTATCTGTATTCCATACTTTGCATATCAGTCATCAGTCAGTGGATACCTGAGTTGTGTTCACTCTTTAGTCACTGTGACTGTAAGTATACTCTATCTAGAAATAGACCACGATAGCCTGTGGACATAGGTGTACAAATATCAAACTTCTACTTTCAATTATTTTGAGTTCAGGCCTAACGGTGGATTTGATGGACCATATGGAAATTCTGCTTTTCTTTTCTTTCTTCTTCTTTTTTTTTGATAACTACCTTACTGTTTTTCACAGTGGCTGGGCCATTTCACAATCCCACCAGCAAAGCACAGGTTTCTAATCACAGCACATTCTACTACTTGTTAGAAAGCAAGGTTTTAAGTAGACTTTTTGGTTCTTTTTTTTTTTTTTTAAGTCAAAGGGTCAGATTTTACCAAAGATTCTTTTAACTTTATTCTCTTTATTATTAGTAGTATTAGTATCATTATTATCATTACCAGTGTGTAAGTGTAGGGGCGGGGCACTCTGTGGAAGTCAGAGGATAACTCTGTGGAAACAGTTCTGTCTTCCCATCAAGAATGAACTGAGGTCTTCAGGCTTGCTCAGTAAGTACCTCTATCCACTGAATCATCTCAACGGCCCCACCAATGGATTTAAAGCAAACATCTTCTAGCCATGGGAGGTTCAAAGGTTTCATTTGTAATTTAATTGTCGGCAACCTCTGGGAAACAACCCTCCTTTCACTCTTCGCCTCTGAAGATCTGGTACTCTCACAGAAGGGCTACCACACACAGAAGGGGGTCCTGGCAGTTACAAAACCAAACTACCATCAAATCCTAATAACCACACAGCTGGAAATGAACTGGGGAGGGGAGCTAAAAGCCCATTAAAATGCTATAAAATGGAATGGCACATAATCTTATGTAATCAAAGATACTAACAAGGACCATGAGATTGATCAAAAATGAAGAACATTTTCGACAAAGTGTTTGCCTGTATCACAACGGCTCCCCCTGCTAAGGCAATGTGTCTCAAAGGAATGGAACCTTGTACAGGCAGTTCAACCCATGCAAAGATAATACAGCCTGGCCAAGGAATCCAGCAGCAACTACCCACCCCATATTGAGTACAAGAGACAGAAGTTTCCCATAGTCCATTGTTTTGTTTTAGACAGGATCTTACTATGTAGTCCATGTTCCTGCCTCAGCCTCCCAAGGGCCAAGATTTCAGGTATATATCACCACCAATCTAGGCTCATCACATGGTCTTTTTTTTTTTTTTTAAGATGTTAACTAGTTCAATCTAAGAAATTCTGGATTGGGGATGGGGGGCATAATATTGAGTCTAAAAAGGAGGGGGGTTGGTAAAATTCTCCTGGAGGAAACAGGCCTTTCTCCTTCTTCCAGCTAGACTTCTGGAAGCCAGTACCAAAGAAATCCACAGTAAGATTTCAAGGTGAACCTCCCTGACATGGTCCTCATTTCCAACAGCTTTGGTTGGAACAAGAAAGTGAACTTACTGAGGACAAGTAGTGAAGCTGGTCAATATCTGTGCCTCACATTGAGTGAAGTGAAAACAGAGTTGATCTTAAGTCCTTTCCACTCTCTGAACACACAGCGTCAGTACTAATAGGCATGCTGGAGGGGCGGGGGAGATGTGTATTTTCAAAAGTGTAATCTTTGTGTGAATGAAATTTCTTATGAGTATCAAATACTGAGTAGTGTCAGGTTTCTCGCCTTCTACCTTTACATGGGTTCCAGGGATTGAACTCAGGTCGCTGGGCTTGCACAGCAAGCATCTCTAACCCACGGTGACTGCAGCCTCAAAAAAGTGACATACTGCAGCCTCTAGACCATCATCAATTTCCAGGGAAGTCACTTTTAAACAAGCGGGGTCCTGGCAGTGATTTGAAAACAAAAGTTAAAAGCCATTTTTGAAGACATGGGAGGAGGGAAAAAGAGACTTCAACCTCCTGGGTAAATTTAAGCAGCACTTTTCTGAAAGTTAATTAGCCAAAATCTTCACAGGGCTTTCTGCACACTCTAAGAGAAAATCGATGGCCAGGTCTCCCAAACCCATGGAAAGTAATTTAAACAGAAGAGGACAAATGTCCTCTCCTATGTGGCATTTGAAAATAAATAAATAAAGTCCCACAAGGAAAGGATCCCACAGGTGACATTTGCATTAAAGCCACAAGGGGCAGAAGGAGCAAGGACAGGCTGGCAGCAAATGACTTATTTTGTGGAGTTGCGACCAGCATGCCCCAGGCTGAAGTATGCAATGGACTAGCCTCAGCCATCACCTGTCTGTACCAGACCACGGGGGCTAGATTACCAAGGCATGATTGATATCTTGGGCTGGAGGAAGCTGACACCAGGCAGGTTAGAGTGATGTCCTCATCAAGAACTGACCCCAGGCCATTGAAGGCTGCAATCAGAAACAGAAAGGCAAGAAGCTGCTGGGCTCTGAAAAGCCTTCTAGACCCACCAGCCGTCTGGCTCTAGTGGGCTTTATAAGGGGTGGGAGGTCCCTTTATGGTCACAAATGGACGGAGGGGTCCAGTCTAGATCTGAGAATTGGATGTTCCTCTGAAGATATTTCCAGGGGCCTTTCTTGATCATGTCTATGTGGAGATGAACTCTAGGGCCTGAGGGTCCCTCTGCTCTTCAACCAACCTCCTCCTATTCTAGAGAAGTTGCTCACTGACTCAACTTATGATAGTGGTCTGGTCCAACCCTCCAACCAGACACTTGTGTTCATAACTAAGGACATGTGTCATGTCATACTTCAAATCCATGCTCTTCCAGGCATGATGGAACATGCCTAAATCCCAGTGTCTATGAAATGGAAGCAAAAGGATCACAAGTTCAAACCCTGAGCCATATAACTCAACTGTCTCCAGTAGGGGGAAAGGGAGTTTTCAAAAGCAAATCATTGTCTTCTGCCAACAGTCTCTTCCCTCCTCAGCTCTCATTCTTTTGGGAGGGGGAGAAAAAGGGGTCACTGCTCTCCACCCACATAGCCACTGGCCCAAGGCCCTTCCTTTGCCCTCACTCCACCTGGCACTGAGTTGAGTGGCTTTCCAGAGTTCTTGTCTATTCACTCACGCTATGTGGCCACAAGTCCCCTCTTGCTGTTACAACAGGACCTTGGCCTACTATTTGTGCCTGTAAACACAGATAAGCAGAGCCAGAGCAGCCCTGGCCAGTGACACTTCTGATCCCCTCTTCTGTCCCTCCTCCACCCTCCGCAGTCCTCTTGCCTGGCACCCTGCCTCCCCACAGTCTCACCCTGCTTCACCGCCTTCCCCAGCCACCCACAAACACACATTAAACTCATCTCCAGAGGTCTGACTCCCCACTCTTTGCGTGTTAGCAGACTGCGGCATGGAAAGTTCTGTTCTTGCTTAGCTTTTAAGAAGCGCCCCCCCCCCCCAACCCCGCAAGCAGTTTTGACAAAGGGAAGGAACCATTTCACGTCCCTTGATGTTGTACTGTTCTTAGAGTGGCCGTTGAAAGAAAAGCTAACTTCTAAATTAGACTGAATTGTGTCACCCCACATACAAAACAAAACAAAACAAGCTAATGTCCTGACCCTCCAGATTGATGGTATCTGGAGATACAGAGCCATAGAGCCTTTAGAAGTAAATTAGGTGGTGAAGGTGGTGCCTGCACAATGGGAAGAGGATTAAGGAAAGAATAAACATAAGGGAGCTGAGGAGTAGCTCAGCCCCAGCAAATGCGTGTTTTATAAGCACAAGGCCCTAAATTCAATCCCCAGAACCCACATAAAAAAATTCTGGGCATGGTGGCACAGGATTCTAATCCCAGGTAAAGGCAGGAGGAGCAGATATTCAAAGTGTCCCTCAGCTGTAGGTCAAGTCTGAGGCCAGCCTGTGATACATGAGATCCCATCTCAAACAATGAAAATTTAAACATAAGTTAGTCCCCACATACACATATTTGAGGACACAGCAAGAAGGCAGCCATACTTAATAAGCCAGGAAAAAAGCCCTTACCAGGAACTTGACCTTGCTGGTACAGGGACCTTAAACTTGAAACCTACAGAACTGAGCCATCTGGTCTACAGTATTCTGTTTCAACAGCCAGAACTAGTGAATGATGATTCAAACACAAAACGCTACTGAGGTGGGAGAGAGATTCCAAAACCCTTTATCCCCAGGTCTATTTTCTCACCACCAAAACAATATTATCACTCTATCAATTTAAACCCAATTAAATGGTCAACACGTGTCTTCCCTGGAGTGTCGAGGAGACTGTGAACCTCAAGAGAACAGAGACTGTATCTACAGAGCCATTGCAGACAGCTGCTCGTGTTGGGAACTAAATAGCTTCCAGGGAACATCAAGCTCCAGTGTGAAGGAAGTGACCTGAGCTGGATAGGCCGACAGCCCCCAAATCTTGAGCTTTGACGTGAGTCACTCCGAGTATGCAGCCCAGAACCTAGTACACAATTGGTTTTCAGGAAGTTGTGTTGTGTGTCCCACTGGCCCAGGGGAGGCATTTCCACTTGGGCCATGGCGCATGCACTGCATACATGTCCTCAGTCTTCAGTGTTAGATGCACATGGAGGTCTGTGACTTAGAGGCCTTTAGCAGGGGAAAGTGAGGGTGTCTGCAATCTCTCCGTTAGCGCTCACCATCCAGCCCCTGGCTTAGTGCAGCCAACGCTGTTGTCACCACAGCTCTCCTCTTCACCTACCCTGACAAAAAGAAATCTCCCTCAAGCCTTCTTTTAGCCTTTTACTCCTTGGTGCAGGCACTCAAAGAGGCCTTCAGCGATGCTTCCAGGCTACCAGGCTGGAAGACCCTGTCGAGCAAGTGTATGAAAGGCTGGGTACCAGGCAAGCCTGTCCAGCTCCACACCACTCGCGGCTCCCCAGCCCTGTGCCTCACTCTGACTGCCTTCCCTGAGGATCACACTAACTGTTCCATAGGCCTGTAGAAGGACTTAATACGCTGGAATGGGGGACATGCGGGCAGCCATGCTTTCCTTTCTCTTTCCCTTGAAGCACACGATCTATTTTCTGCTACTTTGTGGCAATAACTCTGCCTGAGCAGGCTAGTCCTCTGCACATGACATCCCGCTGTGGAACTTTCACTATGCCAGTGACTTTGAGGTTATCAGAAACCCTCTCAAACGTCTGAGCCAAGCTGAACCTCAGACATTAGAGCAAAGCAGCGGGGGCACGATGGTTCCAGAAGCACCTCTCCCTCCCAGAGCCTACTCTAAGTACCAGAAGCCACACCTGATTCATCTGTTGCTACATCCCAAAGCCCAGGACAGAGAGTCTGCCACGATGAGTTGATAGATGAATATGTGCATAAATAGAAAAAACAATCAATCAAAGTTAATTTTTGTCGGATGATTTCCTACACACAAGAAGCAGACAGCCTTATATTTGTGCCCAACAAAATACTCATGTCCTTCCACCCTCAGTTTGTCTAGTCTGAACAAGGCTAGCTGAAATCCTACCTCTTCAAGGAAGGCTCCCTGGTTGCCTTGCTCAAAGCACTTACTCTCCATCTCTGTTGCTCTTTTTTATTTTTCCTGATCTTTGCTGCCTTCCTTATCTCCTTCCCATTCAGTTAGACTGTGGATGTCTTGGAGGTAGGGCCAGAGAGTTGTATTCTTGCCTGTTCCCAAACCACACAGTTAAATGAGTATGAATATCTGATTGGAATTTCTATCCAGTCTGTCAAAGATGGCTAGCCAAGCCAGGTGGTGGTGGCGCACACCTTTAACCTCAGCATTTGGGAGGCAGACGGAGGCGGTTCTGAGTTCAAGATCAGCCTGGTCTACAGAGTGAGTTCCAGGATAGCCAAGGTTATATAGAAAAACACTGTCCAAAAAAACCAAACAAACAAACAACAGTTGGCTAGCCAACTAAAGGCCAGTATTCTAGCCCCCTTCCCCTCATCTAGTGAAACCCTTGTATGTGCCTTGTTTGCTCAGCCCCTAGCTACCAAATCTTCTTAAAACTTGACTACAACACCCTTCCCCAAGTATATACACTTAGCCAACAGCAGCAGATTGTGAAGCTGAGTTTCCATCAACGGAGTGAGACACAGTTGCAGTGCTGTGTTAGGATAAATGTTAAGTGACATTCCCACCCTGGTGTGCTTGTTTGCCCAGTTTGGGTCACTGCATACTCTTTTGCCAAAGTAAATTAACCTTGTCAAGTTACTTTTGGTCTTGCTCACACGTCTCCTCGTGCATTACTACATGTAGTCTGATGCTGTTTTCCAACACAGACCATCCACAGAATCCCAACGGAAGTGTCACAGTTGGGAGGTGTGCAGAACACAAAAACCTCCTCTGCTGGAGCACGGGGTGGGCCTGAAGGCACCTATCTCCTCCAGGCAGGAGCAGACAGCTGAAAACAAACATCCTACAAGATCACAGCCTCCTATATTTTCCCTTGTCCTAAAAAGGGAGATAGGGGCCACCTTAGGTCTGGAAGTTCATTACTTCACCAGAATACAAGCGGCCCTGGAAGAAGTCGTAGAACTACTGACAATCCTTGTGTGTCTTTAAAAAACAAAAACAAAAAAACCCTGATCAAAGAAGTAGAAGGAAGGAGGCAGGGGTGGCCTGTTTGGGCTTACAGTTTGAGAAGCCCTTCATGACAAGGAAGGAATGGAGACAGGTGTGGCAGGTTGCTGCTCATATTGAACTCACAGAAGGGAAACGGAGGGGTGAATGTCCCAGCTTAGCTAGCTTGATCATTGTGATGTCTGGGATCCTAGCACATGGAATGGTACTACCATATTCAGAAAAAGGCTTCTCTCCTCTGCTAACCAATCTACAAAACTCCTCACAGACGCGCCTAGAGGCAATGCCTTGTGGCCTAGGCGATTCTAGATCCAGTCACGTAGACAGTCAGTGTTCATCATTAGAACTCCCTTCTCTTTCTCCAAGCCTCAGAGTTTGGCTGACCACTGTGTAGACAGACATCAGACCTGCCCCAGGGGACACATGAAATGGCCCTCTGTGCCTGGAATGCCATCACCCGGCTCTCAGAAAACATGGTCAAAGCCAGTGGTTCTCAACTGGTGGGTCATGACCCCGTCGGGGGTCAAACAACTCTTTCACAGCAGTCACCTAAGACCATCAAAAAAACCACAGATATTCACATTATAATTCATAAAAGTGGCAAAATTACAGTTAGGAAGGAGCAACAAAAATAATTGTATGGTTGGGGGTCACCACAACATGAGGAACCAGCATTAAAGGATCTCAGCATTAGGAAGTCTGAGAACCACTGGTCTAAGCTGTGTCTCAAACTGGGCTTTGTAAAAGAATTCAATAGGTACTACAAGGCTAGGAGTTTGGTTCTGATTTTGACTCCGGAGTTTTGAAATGTGGTCCACACACTTCAGCCCTCTCTTCAGTCCCAGGTAGTCAGTGCTAAAAGGCTCACCACCTTGTTTCTAAAAGAAGGGCATGAACTCTGTGGACATTGCCTTAAAGGCAGGGCTGAGAAGGTGCAGTAGCCGATCCTAACTCTGCTGGCTTGGTTCCCATTGGAAAACTTCAGGAAGCTGCATAGATTAAAATGACAGTGCTGGCCTGTCATAGGCCAGTCCCCTAGAAGTGCCCGTCTCTTGCAAGTGTCCAAGAGGGCTACTCAAGGCCTATGTATGATACAGAGACTGACATTCCCATTTGTTCAGCCTGTGGGTCTGGTCTTCATAATGTCCCAGAACAGGCACACTGGGGATAAGGGTGACCCTTGTGACATTAGACAAAGAATTTGAACCCTAAAACTCATTGTGATTTCAATGCCATTCAAGCAGATGTTCAGGCCCACTAGACCCAATAAATCCCTCCTCCTCTGGTGAAGACTTTCCAGGGAGTTATTATGCAAAGCTGCCTAAGCAAGACGGAATTTATATTGAACCTGGCTGTGATTTCTGAGCTGCCACTGGATGTTCTGATGACATACGCATCTCGGGGTTGAAGTCAAGGGGCTGCCAAGGACAAGAGACTGGAGGCAGTGCGATTCCTTCCAGTAAATGATGGGACAAGCGAAGGAAGGAAGCTAGCTTCACTTGTATCCAAGGTTTGCCTTTCAAATGGCACCTAGGTGTGACAAAATAGATCCCTCCTCCGAGGGTTAAAGAATGTATTGAATGTCACCAACTTCCAAAAGTCACACAGCATCAGCAATGCTCCCTTTATGTAGGGTAATTCGTACCTGGAAAGAAAACACACCCATAGAAGAAACTTCATTGAGTAAAAATATGTCTAGTTCCTAAGCTGGGCATGGTCACACACCTGTAATCCTAGAACTTAGGAGGTGAAGGCAAGAGCTGCAAGGGTTCATGAAGCCAGTCAAAAGGAAAGGAGAGAAGGAAAGGGGGAAGGGAAGAAGGGAGAGAAGAGGGAGGGAGGGAGGGGAGGGGAATATAGAAAGAAAAGGAGAGGAGATAAGAGGAGAAGAAAAGATGTCTAGATTCTCTGCTTCACAGCCTGAGTTTCTATTGAAACTCCAGCAGGACACTGAGACATTGTCCCCTGAGTATGATCGCCACAGGAGTAGATCATCAATTAGACCATCCACAGACTAACAGAGCCCAGCCCCATCTTTGCTGCTGGAGGACAAGAGCCCTGGTGCTGCCCTCCCCAGCAGAGGGAATATGGTCTGGCATTTAACACAGTGACCAAGGACATGTTCTCCCACAGTCAATTCTCCACACGGCTGCCCAAGCGACCTTTTCAAAACAGAAATGGGACCATGGCATTCTCTCCTCTTTAAATCCCTCAGGTATCTTCCCACTACACGAAGAATAAATCCAAACTCCCTCCCGTGGATACAGAACCCCAGACTGTTTGCTGTCTAGTTCTACTGACCTTTCCTACTTTATCTTGTCTCCACCCTCCTCGTTCACTGGACTCCATCCTCTCACCTCCTCTTTCTCCTTCTCCTCCAAGTAACCTCACCTCAGGATCTTTGCATATCCCACCATCGCTACCCTCACAGGCTTCTCCCAGATCTTCTGGCTGGGTGGTCCTCAAAGAAGATTTTAAATTCATCCACCTAGAATAAGCAACCCATCCCACTCCTTCCTGATCCCTTGCTATCTCATATCCTGTTTCAGTTTTTATGACGATTTTCCAGTATCAAAATTGTCTTTGCTTAGCCGGACATGTTGATGACACCTTCAATCCCAGCACTGAAGAAGCAGAAGAGGATGGATCTCTGTGAGATGAAAGCTACCCTGGGTCTACACAGAAAGTTCCAGGACAGCCAGAACTACACATTGAGACTTTGTGTCAAAATAAATAAATAAATAAAATAAAACTATCTTAGTCTCCTGATTGTTCTCTGTACAACTAGGTATTAACCTCTGTGTGGATGGGGCCCAGTCTCTTCAGATACCCTGCATTCAGCACAGGACTTGGGCCCTAGGAAATGTTCAAGTGTTACTGCTGGACAAATAATGAAATGAGCGGTCTAAATCAGATGAGGCCCCAGGACTAGAAATGAGAAATGCAGAGATGCCTCCTCACTTCTGACCTTCCCCCGGCCCCACCCAGCCCAGTATATCCAGGACAGCAGGCCTGTCTCCAACTCCATCATCTCTACACGAAATTTGTGCATGGCCCTACAATGCCACCTATGCACCCCAAACTCTGGAGCAAGTGCTGATAAATACTGCCCATTTGTGGTGTTGGTCATTGTTTTCTATGCCCAAAGGGACATTCCATGCCCAAAACCAGTGCTGCAAACCAGCAAATTCAGAAGACAGTCTCCAGCGTGTCCATTCTGTTTCTCTTCAAGGGCCTTCCTCCAAATTAACCCCTCTGTGGGTCCCATCCCAGCTTGCTGATCCACATCCTTGTTCTGAGCCCCTAACCTACGGGTAGTGTCAGGGGCACTGCAGGTTGGGGGGGTGGGGAAAGCTTGACAGGAAATCAATAGGAACTTGAAGGTTATCTGGAGGGCACATTGGCCCCACCAGGCACCTGCTGGGACAGGATTTGTGGTCCTGACCTTGCTTGGGGGCCTCTGCCCTCCTGTCAGAGTCAGTTAAGATCAGCTGCAGAAGCAAGGCCCTGTGTCCAAGTGACCTTCAGGCTGCCCTTCTAAGGCACATGCAGACAAAGAGGTCCAGTGTCTCCTTCCGTCTGTCTCCAGGCTCAGCAGTATACCACATTTTCTCTCCGTAGGCGCCTAAGAAAATTGTCCGGGACTACCATCTTTCTGGAGCATGGCTGGATACAGATGCTGACTGCCCCTTCGTCGTGTTCCTATTTTCCCAAGTCCCTGCATTCCCTATCTTCATCTGTCTTTTCCGGCCACCATCTTCTCTCCCAATTCTTCCACCTCATCAAGAGTTGCTTAAACACATGGGCTAGGAGCAAGCCCTCAACCCAAGTCTCTAACCCAAAAGTTGAACATGAGTCTTGGGTAAAAATAAGAAGGAAGGGCTGAGGAAAGAATTTAAGGTATAGGGCTTCTAGTACACCCTTGGTTAAAAAGCCAGTATGACAGCACATGCTGTAACCCCAGTGTTAGGGATGCAGTAACAGGGTTTCCCTGGAGTTCACTAGCTAGCCTAAACACAAACCCCAGGATCTGGGAAATATCCTGTCTCCACAAATAAGGTGGAACTGGCCAAGAAAAAATATTAAATATCAACCCGTGGCTCCACACCCACATGTATATATACATGCATGCACCACTGCACACACAAAATACATGAGACACATCCGGTGGCATAGCTGATGCTGACTCAGTGCATACTAGGTGTGGTGGCAGTGATTTATATGTATTATTATATATATGATTTATATATAAATTCATGTATATATGATTTTATACATATGTATTTATATAAATATATATTATTTATATGTATTGTTTTACTTAATCTCATTCAATCCTGCACCATCATCATCCCATTATACAGATTTGCAAACTGAGGTCCACAGATTTCTAAACAATTTGCCTAGGGGCATAGTTGGCTCTAGGAAGATGCAAGTCCAGGAGTCAGAACCACAGTAACCTCAAGGACCCACTTTCTGGGAAGTTCTAAGTTTTTCTTTATGAGCACCACAGATTGGCTGAGTAATTTTAGCTTTCTTATTCCTTTGTGCCTCAGTTTCCAACACCACCCAAAAGCCCAGAGCTACCTTTCAATTAATTCAAGAGGGTAATTGGTGGTAGGAATTCCTGAAAAGATACCATCAGAGAACTACCTAAAGAGAAATTCATCCCAAGAGTGAGCAAGGGACACTGGACTCACTGGACTCTAGAGAGGGGTCTGTGGCTCTCACATGTTCTCATAAGGGCAAAGGAATCCCAGTCTGCAATAAAAAAGGCAACTCAAGCACCCCAGAGTTCTGGAGAGTGCCTCATTGGCTCCCAGGTTATGCTTTATTTTTAATTGTGTGAGTGTGTGTGTGTGTGTGTGTGCATGTGTGTATTCATGTGTGTGCCTACAGAGGCCACAGATGTCAGAACCCTTGAGCTAGAGTTACCCACAGTTTTGAACTGCCTGCCATGGGTGCAGGGAATGAAACTTGGGTCCTCTGGAAAAACAGTCCATGTTCCTAACCCTGGGGCCATCTCTCCAGCACCCGCTGTCTAGTTTTATTAGGAAGATATTCAGCTACCAGAGAGATGGCATGATCGTCCATGGACACAGAGGTGGAACTAGCATTAGATTTTCGGTCCAGCCCCTTCACTTGGGGCTTTTCACACCATTTATAAATGCAGCTGTCTGGAATCTATAGACCCTGAACCAAATTCTGACTCACTATATTGTAATATGTAAAAAAAAAAAAAAAAAAAAGGTAAATAAAGTTTTATTGGTAGAGCCACATATAGAGCTCCTCTGATCCATGGTTTTGTTTTTCACAACCCAAAAATATTCAATGAAAATTCTAAAAGTGGGCAATAAGTTTTAATTTTTAGACCAGTCTGAGGTATGTGATGAAATTTCATGCTGTCCTGCTTCATCCAGTCCAAGACATGAATCATCCCTTTCTCTGGCATACTTCACCCTTACATGCCACCAGCTAGTAGCTTAGTAGCTATCACACTGCCATTTATTGAAAACCAGTTATCAGATCAGCCACCACCGTGCCAGCATCTAGTCATTGTTCCAATTTACTATTATTACTTATTGTTCTTAATATATCTTAATTGTGAGCTAATATGTAAATTAAACTTCGTCATGGGTTTTAATCACTTACTTTTCTATTGCTGTCATTAAATATTTAACCAGAAGGAATTTCAAAGAAGAAGAATGCATTTGGGTGTGCCGTTTGAAGGGTCGTAGTTTATAACGGTGGGGAAGGCATGATTGCAGGGGCAGGAGTGGTTGGTGGTCACACTGCACCCGCACTCCAGAAGCAGGCAGCAATGAACGCTGAGGCTTGGCTTGCTTCCTCCTCCTTATTCGGTCACCAGCCCACAGAACAGTGCCACCTGCATCAGGGTGGAGCACCCTACCTCAGTTAACCCTGTCTAGAAGCATCTCGCAGACATGCCCAGAGTTTTGTCTCCTAGGTGAACCTAGAGGGTGTCAACTTCATAATCAATATTAGCAGTAATAGGGACGTGCATGTTAAGAAGGGACCACAGTATATATAATCTCTATCTAAGGTTTCAGGCATTCACAAGGGAGTCTACTGTATCTCTACAGAGACCACATGGCATACAAAGCTCAAATTATTTCCCATCTGGACCTTTACAAGCAAAGTTCCCTGGCTCCTGACTTCCAGCATAAATGTGAATAAGGCAGACTGTCCATCTTCACAATGGAAAAAAGAAAAAAAAAAAAGGAGGTCTAAGAGTCATACAGCTTAAGCAGATGTTTTACAATTATCTCAGCTTGGTACAACTTAATAAAAACCCATAAACACAGCTAATAACAAGGAAAACACGAAGTAGCTCACCCCGCCTCTTTAATAATCATTGTTAACTACAGCAAGCAAAACATCACTGAATATTAATTTTTTTCCCTAGGTTCCCTGGAAAGCCCTTTGTATTTAGGAAGTGCTGGCAGACAGTGGGTGAGTGGAAGTCAGGCTCTGAGGTAGCTGGAAAGTGAGAGTGTTATCCTTCCCCTGGGGTGCCTTCCTAGAGCTTGGGGTGTCTGAGAGATGATGCCTAAAGCCTCTTTATCCCTCACGCTCCACAAAAAGTATCTAGGAAGAGCAGGGTATGGCTTGGGGATGGGGGGTGGTTCTGGTACTGACTCTTTCCTACCTCTCCCAGCTATCCTCTCCTCTCCGGAAGTAATCAGGAGGTATGCACGGCTCCCAGTTCCCTGCTGCTGCCTTCCTCCACTCCATAAAGAGGCCTGCTCCTGGAAGCCTGAGATGAGTAACAGCCCAAAGCCAGAACTAAGTCACTGTGGGTCTTCAACAAGGCTCTCGACCTTGGGCCCCTGTCAAGTGGAAAGATTTAGCTACACATACTCCAAATGAAAGGACGCATGCCAAGGCACACTGGTGAGGCAGGAGAAGGGAGGCCAATGGGGCAGTGACAGGCCATTCTGAAAATCATAATACATGGTCACCAGGAATGCAGACTCTGGGAGGTCTGATGTTTCTCAGCATCATCGCAAGTGGAAAACATCACGGTGTGAAGGCTAATCTCGGTTATCAACGTGACTACTCCTGGAATCACACAAAACACAAGCGGCTGCAACTCCTGCGAGAGATTTTCCTGATCAGATTATTGGAAGCAGGAAGGCCCACCCTGAATCTGGGCATTGTCTTCTGGTGACGACCGAGATCAAAGAACATGGAAGAGAAAAAGCTTTGGTTTTGCCTGCTTCCCCTCACTGCTACTGGCAAGTTCACCCAAGCTGTTGCCAAGGCACCCCTTCACCAGCATCAGGACCACCATGTTTAGGATCCCCAAGTAGACAGAAGACCAGAAGCCCTCCAGGAATCCTCTAGGACTCCGGAGACAGGTCGGGACTGCTGAGATATCCAGCCTCGTAGGCTGAGCTCTCGGCCTCCCCTGATCATAGATACTCATTCTCTCAGTCCTGTTCTTTTGAAATGGGGCACACAGAAGAGTCCCAGTTCACACCCAGGACCCAGTGCAGTCATTATTCTTCCCCTTGCTTGGTTGATCAATAATTACATCCCTCCAATGGCAGACCTGGACCTCCGTCACCCCAACAACCAGGACACAAGTAAAAAGGCGGCCCCAGCAGAACTGACGTGAGTGGGAGACTGTGTGAGAGGCAATGCAGGAGGGAGGGGGCAGGACGCCGAAAGAAGAACCAAAGGAGGAGGCCTGAGGATCACAAAGAGAGTGTGGCCTCCAGCACTGCTCCACCGCCATCAATATCTCCCAGGACAGGTTATCTCCGGAATTTACACCCTCTGATAATTACCTTGCAGAGGGTTCCACTTATCTTATCCAAAGAATCTGCCAGTTGCCAGACACTCAGACCCTCTAGTTAGCTCCATCCTCACTTCCCTCTGTCTCTGTCTGCTGCCAGCTCCTGGCTCCCTTCCTCTTAGCTGACTCTCACTTCTAACCTCCTGCTTCCTCTGACCTCAGATCTGCTTTTGCATCTCTGGGCCAGGGGGATCATTAAGGGCAGAAGAGTCTCAATAAGCCCCTAGCAGGTTTAAGGGCCTCATGTGTGCTGACAAAGGAATGAGACAGGGAGGGGAAGTCACTTACTGAAAGATATGAGAAGCTGAGGCAAGGCCTAGAAAATACAGATCATGCCAAAGGCTCTGTGGGACAGGCAGAGGCAAAGCTTTGGGTCCAGGGTTTGCTGTTTCTTTATCTGCCACCATTAGGTCTAGTTGGTTTTCTTTTTTTTTTTTTTTTCTTTCTCCACAGGACATAGTGTAGCCCAGACTGGCTTAAAACTTCATGTAACCAAGAATGACCTTGAACTTCTGATCCCCATTCCTCTACCTTCCAAATGTTGGGATTACAGGTGTTCAACACCACACCCAGTTTTATGTTGCACTGGGGGTAGAATCCAGTGCCACCTGAGTGCCAGGCAAGCACTCTACCAACTGAGCTGCATCCCAACCCCAACCAGTATCCATTTTTCTTGTCTTATTCTTTCTTCAAAATTTTTCTCACTTAAGCACTCTAAGGATGCCTCTCATAGCTCCTCCCACACATGGCCCACGGGTGCTGGCCCCTCTTTCAAGGGTGTCTCACAGTTAACCATGAGCCATTGAAAGCAGAGTCCTTGCTTACAGGAGCAAGTCCCTCAATGACAAGGAAGATACTCAGCTACCCTCACTGTGGACCAGGTATTGTCCTATGTCTTGGAAATAGGACAAGTCATCTTTACAGCAACTATAGGAAAGGTACTGCCACTGCCCCCCCCCCCAATACACAGAAGACACAGGGATCCAGAGGGCTGAAGCCATTAGCAAAGGTCACTTAGTACATGGCCAGGTTGGGATTTGAACCAAGTGATCTTATCTCAAATTCTGGAGTCCTCACCAGCACTCCCCAGGCTGCCTCTATGGTTGACGTGGCTGGCTGATGGGGACAACTGGGTGCTGTTCCTATCACACAAGTATGCCATCCTTTCCTTAGAATAGTGATTTTCATTAAAGCGATCATAAAAAAATCGCCAGTAGCTAATTATCATTAGTCATAAGAATTATATGGGGGGGGGCAGAGCATAGTCAGCCCCACAATGCTCCCTCTAAACCATCCTTTAGTCCCATGAGCATGAGCCGAGCCCTCTCTCAGGCCTTCTGTACCATCACCAACTTGGCATGGGTGTGCCCTTCCCTCATCTCTACAGAGCTAGCCGGTGCTTCCTCAGGACTGCTTACTCAGACCTCCTCCTCAGGATCTCCCCCATTCATTCCCATCACTCAAGGCGGAGGTGTTTGGAGAACTGTGTTTGAGAACTTACAACCTTATTCGTAAGTTTACTTACCATCCTTCTTTCCCTGTAAATACATAAGCTCTCTGAGAGAAAGATTTATTCTAATTTATTCACGTCCATGCTCCCAGTAGCTAAGACTGGTTCCCAGCCTACAGTGGGCAATCAGTAAGTATTAGCTGGATAGATAAATTGTTTAATGTCTTCTCTGAGTCTTCCAGAAGCGATGCCCACTACTCTCTTTCATGTACACCCCTCTATCTGCTCTTCATTTTCCCATGGGCCTTTGTACCTTTATACTTTGCTAAGGACTGGGTCCCTTATGTGAGACCATTGTCTTTCTCGTGCCCATTCTACAGATGAGGAAACAAGCTCAGAGAGTGTACACTGCTAGCTCATGGTCACACAGAAATAAGGTCACCCATTCTGCCTCCTGAATCCATGGTATCCATCTCTGACCTGCATTGCCTCCAGCAGAATCCCCCAGTAGCTCAACTCTCCTCATGCATACATCCCTAAACTGCCTGCACCCTTGGGTCTCCCCTCTGAGTCCATCACCTCTCCTGTCTACTCTCCCCTGGCTCTGTCCCCCTAGGTCCCGTGGATTCTCTGTTACCCCTCTTCTCCCTGCTCAGGGTCACAGCAACCTGCCCTGTGGGTCAGCCACTCACCTCTTTCCCCTGCTTAAGTGGCTTGGACCAACAGCAGTGGCCAGGAGTGGACAGAGTGAGAAGTAATGGGGTGTTTATTCCCAGTTCCCTCCTTCCTGGCCACTGCAGGGTGGGAGCATCTGTCTCCTGCAGGCCACAGCTCCTGCTGGACAGCCATCTCCAAAGCTGCTATTCTACTATTCCAGTCAGCTTCTCATTCCCTTTGACCCAGCCCTTGGGTTCTGTGCTGTCCCATACTTTGGTTCCCTGCCCATATTTTATAACGGTCCTGTTAAACAAGCCTTGTTTTGCTCTGTCTGAACCTGCCACTTTCTGCTGGCACCATGACTATCCAACACACTGACATCACCCACCTCTTGAGCTCCTCCAGTCCCCCACCACCACCACTATGGCCTCCTTCCCGCCCACTACTCACAACAGCTGCCTCTGCTGGGCTCTTCTTCCCTGCTTGGGATTGGCATTTCCCTCTAACACCTATAAATAAATGTTCATTTGCTGGCTTGAAAGTTTGCCCTGGCAGCCTCAGCTTTTTGCCCGGACTCCAACCAGCCCTTTGTTAAGACTAAGGCAGTATGTAGTAGGAAGAGTGGAACTCCATGATAGCCCTGTGGAGACAGCATCAACCTGTCACTTACTGAAATGAAAACAGAGACTTTGGGGTTCAGCCTAGGGATCCCCTACACAAGGATCATGTTTCTTCCATGTAAGGTGCTGGGGGACGCCTCACATGCTATGCTGGTCACTCAAACAAAGTGAGCAACATGTCACTAATCATAGTACCTTAATTTACTGAGCAGCTACCATGTGGGAGGGTTGTGTCCTGGCCTTTCGTTCTCTGACAGTCACCCTCCTTTAACAGATAAGGAAACCAAGGATTAGAGAAGTGAAGAAACTGAACCAAAGCAGAACTAGGAGAACATCAGTCAGTCAAGCCAACAGACCTGTCCCCACCAGTGCCACTACGGTCTGAGGGAGCCACGGGCTTGAGTCCTGTGCATGCACATCGCACACAGATATCCTCACCTATGACCACAAGTCCGGCTGAAGCAGGACGAAAGTCAGGATGATGGGTGCAGAAGGTCCGTGCCAGCAAAAGTCACACCGCCCAAGGGGCATGGCATTGTTTGATCCCAGTCGGTCCTGATCAGCTGACATGTTCCCATTGCCCCTTCCTGTAGAGACTGCCAGGAGTTCACGTGTTCATCCCAGGCACACTGGCCCCCCACAGCACAGCATGCTGCAAACACAAAGCCCCCCATATCGTGTCCAGGACAGTCACAAGGAAACTCCCAGGGGTAAGAGACAGAATGGCACAGAAACAAGAATAGGCTTCCTGCAGCATGTCCTCCAGACAAACTGAGCTGACCCAAGTCCCTAGACCAAGTCCCCACACACACACAACCCCTTCCTCCTGAAGTTAACTCCAGCCAAGGACCAAAGGCTTTCAGTTTTATCTTCTGGAGACAATAGAAAAAAATGAGACATTTCAAGTATTGATGGCCATCACTGGAGCTTGTGAGCATGTGTGTATGGTATACACACAGGGAGAGAATGCGCTACCACCCTGTAGACTAAAATTGTCCCTACTGCAGCCTTGGCTCTCTCATCGGCTCCTGGAGTATACCAGTGAAGCACAGCCATCTGATCTTGGTCCACATGATTGCTGGCTGGCTCATTCCCCTGGAGATCCAGGCACTCCCGGGACCCAGTAGCACAATGTCTGCTCCAATAGACCACCCATCCTCCCACTGTGTCCCTATCTGTGAATCTGACAGAACAAGGCCAAGTGGGACTAGCTGTTTGCAGTGACACCTGGCAAGATGATGCCATGATCCCAGAGCTATGACACCCCTTCCTGCTCCCTCTTCTGCCCAAACCCTTCTGAATCTTGCTTTGTCTTTAGAAGAAAAAAATTACGGCTGAAACACAGACCTGGGAGTCAGAGGCTGGGAATGTAGTTCGGTTCGTAGAATGCTTGCCTAGCATACACAAAGTCGTGGGTCCAATCCCTAGTATTGCAGAAAACCAAGGAAGGGATGTGCACCTGAAACCCCAGCACTGGGAGGTAGAGGCAAGTGCATCAGAAGTTCAAGGCCCTTCTCAGCTGCAAGAGAGTTCAAGGCTAGCTTAAATTACAAGATACACTGTCTCAAAAAAAAAAAAAAAATTCTGGGACTAGAATTCAAACACACTCAGTGAAGTCAAAAACACTCTCTGCCCTCTTTAAACAAGTTTAATCCCCTCCAAAGATAGGATGGAAAACATGATTAGACCCAATTAATTTATAGAGAAACCAAGAAAAGAAGGAAAATCAATAGAATTGCCCTGCTCTGACCACTGCTGCAAATGAAGTCATAACTTGAGGGTGATTTTTGGGGAGGAAAGAAGCTGAAAGTGTCACCCGGCAGCCATGAGGCAATTTAATAAGACAGCACCGGCCCATATGGACTGACTGGGTGAGGATCGCTGAAGCTGACAAGGCACTCTTGGGGACAGAGGGACAGAGGAAAGGGAGAGATGGCCAGGGTCACTTGCTTTCTATTCATCATCTGCCATGAGGCTCATTGGCAGTAAATTCTCATCTCGTGCAGAAGTGAGACATAAAGGGAAGTGAAAAGCAGGAAACAGCCACACTCGCTACCAGTGCATTAAGGACACTGGCGATTTCCACATAGGCAAAGGCCATATGGGCTGCTCCTGCGGCTTCATGCTAATCTCGTCTCCATCCTCACCCAATGCGTACATCTCCAATACCCAGGGAGGAAGGAGAGAGATACGCAAGCCTGTAACAAACATCAGTCCTAGATCGCCAGCTGGACCCTTCCCAACCAGCCCCATGATCCCCTTCAGGAGAAATTCTTCAGTGAAGAACTGACATGCAACATTTGGGTCTTGCCTTCTTGGATAAGTGTTTGCTGATCTACTGAGCCTCATTTCTCATCTATAAAATGGGACTCATCCTAGAACTCCAATGGTCAAGCTGTCTTAGTTGTCACCCATGCTGGAGTGGCTTCTCAATGATGAAGCCACTCAAACCTGGGTAAGTTACCTCAGTAAATTCCTCACTGACTCACCAACACAGACTTGGATTCCTGCTGGTTAGGGGCATTGAGTTCCTTGGGGCAAGTTTGATCTTCAAAGTCAGAATATTCAATTTCTGCTTCTCATCTCTTTGTGCAAGACCACTCCACAAACCACAAGCTGCAACAATAGCAACCAGCAACCAGCAACCAGCAACCAGCAAACCAGCAAACCAGCAAACCAGCAAACCAGCAACCCAGCAACCCAGCAGCAGCAGCCGCCACCACCGCCCCTCTCAGGGCTCTAGTATTTATATGGCCTCTTTAGAGTCCCCAGAATTGCCAGGCGTGGTAGTGGCATATGCCTTTAATCCCAGCACTTGGGAGGCAGAGGCCAGCGGATCTCTGTGAGTTCAAGGCCAGCCTGGTCTACAAAGTGAGTCCAGGACAGTCAAGGATACACAGAGAAACCCTGTCTCAAAAAAAAAAAAAAAAAAAAACGGGGGCTGGAGAGATGGCTCAGAGGTTAAAAACACTGGCTGCTCTTCCAGAGGTCATGAGTTCAATTCCCAGCAACCACATGGTGGCTAAAAACCATCTATAATGAGATTTGATGCCCTCTTCTGGAGTATAGGCATACATGCAGGCAGAATACTGTATACATAATAAATAAATCTTTAAAAAAAAAAAAAAACTAAAACAAACAAAGAGTCCCCAGAATTGGGGTTGGAGAGATGGCTCAGAGGTTAAGAGCACTGGCTGCTCTTCCAAAGGACCCAGGTTCAAATTCCAGCACCACATGGCAGTTCACAGCTGTCTAATTGCTGGGTATGGTGACACACGCCTTTAATTCCAGCACTCGGGAGGCAGAGGTAGGTGGATCTCTGTGAGCTCAAGGCCAGCCTGGTCTACAGAGTGAGTCCAGGACAGTCAAGGATACACAGAGAAACCCTGTCTCAAAAAACAACAACAACAAAAAAGAGTCCCCAGAATTTCAAATATTATACACTTGCAGAAACTATCTACAGCTCACAAAAATCAAGCCCCTTCTAGAGCAGAAAGCAAATCATAGTCAGCTGCTGTGGACAATCTGAAGCATCCCCGTATTCCACACCTGGGATTAAAATAAAAACATATTACCAAAACATTTCTGTGTTTTTAAGGAAACCAAAAATTCTCACTTCAAGACCCCCTCCTAGGAAAAGCAATGTAATGCCCTGACTCTACATGATCAGCAATTAGCTCTTGAAACTAAGATGTGGGTGGTCCCATCTCCCACTCACTGTCAACACCTGTGGCAGAAAACAGTAGGTCATGAGTCAATTACAAGATAATACTGTCTGCTTCGGGGGACTCTGCCCACTGGATAAACAGAGAATACATCAAAAAATAAAGGAAACATAAGGAAAGAGCAACGTCATTAGTTCTGATGACCAATCAGCTGTTGGGCCAGTAGGGTCAGGAGTCAAAAGTCCAGCGCCAGGTGTATGAATGATTCAGGACAAAATCTTCCACTAGCAGAACCCTGAACCCAGCACAGACCCCAGAGCCTGCAGATACCCCACCCCCGCCTTTGTTTAAAGGGCACTTAAAGTCACAGAAGAGGAGGAGCCTCCACAAGCTGACGATAGGTTACTTCTAAAGGATTTGTGGCGAGGCAGTGGAACCCAGGGCAGGATCTGTGTGAAGTAAGCAAGGGCTATATGTCACGGAGGTGCCTTCTCAACCCCAACCAGAGCTTCCACAGACTGACAGTTTGGAACACTGAATAAACAGAACATGGAGAGGTGGTGTGTTGGCTTCTTACTACCACCGAAGCTAATGACCACTAGCTATGTAAACCAGCAGAGCACTAGCTTCTTAGTGTACTGTTCTGTATATCAGCAGTCCCAAATGAGTCTTCCAGGGCTAACATCAGGATGCCTGCGTTCTTCCCAGAAGGTTTAGGGGAAAACTTGTTTCTTTGCCTTTTCCAGCTTCCAGGGCTGTGTCTGCTTCTGAGTGCAGATGTAAGAATCAGGGGCTCCTCCACTGCATATCTCAGCCTGCACTTCCAACTCTGCATTACCTGCCACACTGTACACTCCTCCCTCTTACCAAGACTCTGTGGTGAACCTCCAAGTCTAGGCTCATTTCCCCATGTCAAAACCTTTCATCACATCTTCAAAGTCCCTTTTGCCACATAGATAAGGTATTTATGGGTTGTGGATTAAGATTTGGGTGTGGGCATCTTTGAAGAGGAATGGCTTCTTCTGTCTGTCAAGGTGGGGTCTGTGGCATGTACACACGCCATATTAAAGCCATTGTGAAGAAGTAGCGTGAGTATCATTCAGCCCTGAGTTCAAGAATGCTGAAGCTAGGGTTGGAGAGAGAACTCTGTGGTCAAGAGAGCATACAACTCTTCCAGAAGACCCAAGTTTGATTCTCAGCACCCAATCCATGTGGTCTACAACTGCCTCTAACTCCAGCTCCAGGGAAATTGAGAACTTTCTCTTACCTCCAGAGCCCCTGTACCCACATATACAAACCCACACACAGATACATACATGTGCACATATTTTTTTTAATGAGAATGCTGAAGCAGTCCTACTTTTTGAGAAATATTCAAGTATAAAGCATATGCTGTGGGCTGGAAATTTATCCAGATTGAGTGAATGCTTGCCTAACAAACACAAGGTTCAATCCCCAGCACTGTATATACTGGGTGTGGCAGCAAACAGCACTCAGGAACCCTGTGCAGACAGGAAGATCAGGGCAGCCTGTGGGACCTCCTCTCAAACGACACAAAAATAAACATTGTCTAGGCACACAGGTTTCAGAGAGACGCAGCACTGATCCAAACCACAGTTCCAACACTGACATAGGTTTTCTGCTGGTGTGATAATCAACATGACCCAAAGCCACCTGGAGAGGAGGTCTATTGGCTTACAGGGAAGTCAAGACAGGAACTGCATCAGGGACCATGGAGGGGTGCTGCTTGCTGGCTTGCTCTGTGTGGCATGCTCTGTTTGCTCTCTTACAGAACCCAGGACCCCCCTGCCCAGGGGTGGCGCTGCCCTCAGTGCGGCTTGACTAATGGTGCTTTAATCCCAACACCTCGGAGGCAGAGGCAGTGAGTTCTCCGTGAGTTGGAGGCCAGCCTGGCCTACGAAGCAAGTTCTAGGCCAGCCAAAGTGACCAAGCCCCTGTCTCAAAGTGTGTGTGTGTGTGTACGCACCCTACACATCTCTGACTGCAGGAAAATCAATAGAGGCATTTTTTCAATTGAGGTTTCCTCTCCCCAGATGGTCCTAATCTATACCAAGTTGACAAAAATTAGCCAATACAACCACTTAATAAAGTCTGAGTTTCCATTTGCTCAAGGAGAAATATTCACCACAAGAATAAAGAATAAAACAGGAATCCTTCACTCCACGCCTAGGAGCTGGGAAACGCTTAGCAAAGGGCGGCTCATGAACTGGGCATGCTCCTATTCTTCTACTACCTTGGTTCTGTCAGGCCCAGTCACTAGATCAATCTGCTTGGCATGAATCATTTGGCTGTCAGCAAATACACCAGACCCCTGTCAAGCCCCAGGAACCAGAAAGCCAGCCTCACCCAATGCAGATGAAACTTGCCATGCTGAGGTCTGAGGGTCCCAGCAGAGACATCCAAAGATTTATCAACAGGATCAGAGTGACATCGTATTAATTCAAACATAGTTCAGAAACAGAGATCTGTTTATTTTCTATACAAAGAAGGCCTTTCTCTTCCACAGATTCAGACTCCATTGCTGTAGATGCCTTTCTCTTACAAACCATTGCTTGTTACTTTTAATTTATTGCAATAAATTTAGGCTATAGTCAATTATAGTCAGCAGACTATAGTCAACAATTCCCAGCATAAGTATTTCTGCCCTCCCATTTTGTAGATGGAAAAACTGAAGCAAGGAGCAAAGGACCAAGGACTTTATCTTAATGGAACATTACAGGGCTTTGAATCTACCGCTGAAGTAGCTCAGATGATGTTCAAAATATTAGAGCAGGGCATGGTGGGAAGTGCCTGTAATCCAGGCACACAAGGAGGCTAGAGCAGGAGGATCAGGGCCAGTCTTAGGCTATGTAATGACAGTCTGTCTCAAAATCCCAAGAAGATGGGAATGGGAACAGAGTCAGGCAGATCCTAGGAGCTTGCTGGCTAGATAGTCTATCCAAACCAGTGAGCTCCAGGCCTTGTGAGAGAACCCAAAGGAACAAGGTGGATGGAAATAGAGAAAGATGCTTTTTATCTGCCTCAGGCCTCTGCATGCACACACACACATCCCTGCACTTACTTGTGCACCCACATGCATACAGCACACATGTGGGCCGGAGACTGTAGTATGAGTCAAACATCACCTGAAATTTTAGACATCATGGTGAACTTACAGAGTACATGCCTTGGATACCATGCTAAGTAGTCTATGCACGCATGCATTTGATCTTAACAATTCCAGGAGGCAGATAACTCTTTTTATTATTCCCAATTTCCTAAAAAGCTCCACTGCTGAGCTCAGGCATTTTTGCACCTTCATTCCCAGTGAATGGTCAATGCAGTCTACACTGGTGGGAAAGCACAGTTAAGTCACCTGGAATCAATCGCACCTGGAATCGCACCTGGACTCGCACCAGGGCATTTATGAAAGTAGAACCTGCAAGAGAGAGTTACATCAGGGAAGACAAGTGCTCCCTGGAGGGGAAGGCGGGTGCAAAGAGTAACAGAAGAAACAAGGCCTGGAGGAAAGGTCTTCCTTTCCCAAGTACCCTCCTATGGCGGATGAGCATACGAGACACCCTCACCAATAGCGAGAGAACAGTCCAGAGAGAACCTTGGGTTATGCCGATACCAAGTCCAAAACGATGACGTCCTCCCACTCCAGCTCTCCTGGAACCACGCCTAGTCAGTAGCCTGGCATGTGAGCAAGTAGGGCAGAGGCAAGCTGTCCAGATTAAAATTGTTCTAGACCAAGAAACCCACAACCTGCCCAAGATCAGCTGCCTGCAGACACCTAAGTGAGCCTAGTCTAGACCAGAAGAACCATCCAGCTGAGTCCATTCCAGTCACTAGCCCACGGAACAGTAAGCAAGATAAATGGTTGGTTAGCCTCCAACTGAAGCCACTAAGTTTGGAGCATTTTGGTAAGGAACAAAACTAATAGGCACAGGTCTCCCTCCATCTATATACTCACAGGCCAACAAAAAGGCTTCCCATGTAATAGTTACATAACTATTTCATGAACTCTGTATGGAATCAATCATGATAGGAATTAATGAATAGTGTATGTACTCTAGAAAACCATAATAAGGCTACATTGCAAAATTCTATTGATACTCTGGTTGTTTATATAGGGTTTTTTTTATGTTTATGCACATGGAGGTCAGAGGACAACTTGCCTAAGTGACTTCATTCCTTCCACCATGTGAGTCTCCGGGAGCCAACTCAGGTTGGCAGCAAGCACCTTTACCCACTGAGCCATCTTGCCAGCCCTGAGATATTTTGGTAATACTAAGGAATACTTTTAAATTAGGTTATCAATACCTAATGTTAAAATCCACTTTCTGGTCTTGTGGTGTAGACCAGTGAGTAGAGTGCTTGCTTGGCATACACAAAACCCTGGGCTGAATCTCCAGCACCACACAAATTAGATGTGGTGGTACGTGACTGTCACCCCAACAGGAGGATCATTCACAGCTACACATCAAGTTGAAGACCACCCTGACTCTGTCCCAAAATAGATGACAGATGATAGATAGATAGATAGATAGATAGATAGATAGATAGATAGATAGATACAAAAGAAAAAATTAACTTTTTTTATTCTTCCTAGTCAACATTCTTTCTCACTGAGTTTCATCTAGCAAAAAAAGGAAGTTTTGCACATACCTATAATGTTAGTGGTAGTGGTCAGGTGATTAAGTGTGTGGAGTTGAGTTCTAAACTCGGCAATAACAGGCACCTTGCTGTTCTCCTAATTAACATGTGAGACAGGAATTTATGTTGCCTCCTCTCAACCTCACTAGGTGGCTACAGTATATGAGATCAACCAAGAAGGCTCTTGGACACTGTCCATCATCAGTAATTCAACTTCCTCAGTAAACAGTTTTATCTTCTGATGGTTTTTATAAGATAAGCTCTCACGAGCTCCATTTATCCCTTTGGCTAA
This sequence comes from Lophiomys imhausi, assembly GCA_907164525.1. NCBI lineage: Eukaryota > Metazoa > Chordata > Mammalia > Rodentia > Muridae > Lophiomys > Lophiomys imhausi. Next base: position 2,201,351 of record CAJQZJ010032322.1, on the reverse strand, counting down.
ATTCCTTTTAATATTCTGTGTCTGGTTCCCATGTTTTCAACCATAAAATGATGCAAACAAACATAATAAACTGTTAAAAAAAATTAGTCCTGAACAGTGGTGGATGCCCTTGCTCACCCTGAAGAAAGCTGGGGTTTCTGGCAGAGGATCACACATGACCAAAGTCAACTCTGATGCCTGTAGGACTCTCTGGGACCATAATTCCCATGAAAACCTGCATATGCAGCTCGGTCCCCTTTTCCTTTTAACAGCTTCTGCTCAGCCTGGGAAGTCACAGGCTCCAAATTCTAAGTCTGGCTCTTCCCTGCCTAGGTCCTCCTAGACAGGTCTCTCTTGGCTCACCACCTCTCTGGAAGCTCCCAAGACATTTGTAAGCCACAGTTCTGAAGTCGTTTTTGGGATCATAGCCAAGAATCTCAAGAGCATGTAGGAAGGAGGGCAAAGCAAGCCAGTCCTACAAGATATACTGTGCTAGCTTCATCCTGGAGTGATCGGACTAAACAGATGTCAGGGGAGCCTCTACTCACACTAGGATGTGGAATGGGGCTGAAAGGATGGTGGAGCCCTGGGCCCTGCTCAGAATCTTGAGTCACCAGAGTCCCCATCATCCGTGTGTGTGTGTGTGTGTGTGTGTGTGTGTGTGTGTGTGTGTGTGTG
>CAJQZJ010032322.1:2157940-2196802 GCA_907164525.1 Lophiomys imhausi | reverse complement strand
GATGGATGGATGGATGGATGGATGGATGGATGGATGGATGGATGGATGGGATGGACAACTAGGTTGCCCAACATTTCCCAGAAATAATCACAAGCTTTATAGAGCAAAAAGACTCTGATAAGCTCAAATGAAAAACACAACACATGCAGTGAAAGAGTTGACATTCATTAAACACTTCTTTCAACACCCAAGCCTAGCATTTAAGATTGAAGTTGCCATTCCCTGCATGGTGGCAACCCCAGAAAGGAAGGGGACAGTGCGGGACAAACAACTAATAGGGTGTGGGTGAGAAGAAGAGACCTAATTCGAGATGCAGTGTGACTGCTGAGGATACCCTCACACACTCCACCACCACCACAGATAATGATTCCCTTCCTGATCCTCTCCGCAGGCCCCCTTGCCCAGTCCATCACTCTACACAGTGCTTCACTGTAGATCAGAACAACAGGCACATTGTGCCCACCTATATCACCCTGGGAGGAGGATAGCAAAGTCAAGGCATTAGTGAGCATCTGCATACGGGAGGCCACCCCACAAGAAACAAACAACAACAAGCCAAAGAATGCCGAAGACTGCAAGCTGCTGGAAACCAGTCCTCTCTTCTATCAACTGGGATACTTTTTCTTTGCACACAAGGACTCCTTTCAGTGAAACTGGTCCAGGATTTGGAGGACGAATCAGGAGTTATATTCATTTCTTCAATAAGAAGACAGAGAGCAGGGGAAGGTATAGTGGGCATGAAGTGACAAGGCTACTATAGGGCACATAGGAAGCCTTCAAAAGTAGCAGAACCTGATTCTACTGGGCCACCCTATTCTGTGAATATTCCCTTTGGGGGCTGGAGAGATGGCTCAGGCTCTGTGGTTAAGAGGACTTGCTGTTCCCAGCACCTATATGGCAGCTCACAACCACCCATAACCCCAGTTCTTGGGTATGTGACACCCTTTTCTGACCTTGGTAGCATCAGCCACACATGTGATGCACATACATACATACATACAGGCAAAACACAAAAAAAAAAAAAAGAAAAGAAAAGAATCTTTTTAAAAGATAGAGAGACTCCTTCTTGGTACTTCAGTGGCAGGAAGCTGGGGGGAGGGGGGACGGACCTTGCAATAAAATACGCACAACTCTGGGTGATGTTATTGAATGACAAGAAATCAGACGTCTAAATTCTCAAATACTACCTAGCTGTCTCCTGGATTGACTCAATACATGTGTGTTCCATATCCACTACAAGGTAAGGTGTCCAGCTGGCAACTGGGGGACATAAAGCAGCAGCCACTTTCTTCTCAGAGCCTCAGCTGTCTCACAAGAAAAATGAGGGTTTCCCACAAGCCCTAGAGACACGTATGCACATACACTCCTTCCAGATTCCGCATACAGCTCCAACCTCACCTGAGATCTGCCTCCTCAGCCATGGTAGAAGCCTGGGAAAACTTATTGCTGTTAAACCAGAACTCTAAGGGGGAGGACAGGCAAGGGTAACCAGCCAGCCTCCCTGGGGCCATTTTTCACCTAACAGGGCTATGGAAAAAGTCTGAAAACAGGACTGTGTTTTCCAGTACACCTCTGGTTTTTAAGGAAAATAGTTAATCTCCCCACACAGACTCTCCTCTTCCCTTCATTCTAGGAGTCTTCTGCCTCCCTTCTTTCTCCCCTCGTCACACTTCATGACAGAAGACAGTCCCCGTAAGTCTCTGAGGTCATATGTAGAGATATCCAATCTCCCTCATCACATCAACAACTAAAGCCTCCTCAACTGAATGGTCTTCAGTGGACAGAGCAGCCCACCTCTCCATGCATGAAGCCCTGAGTTCAGTCCCAGCACTGAATAAAACCAGACACAGTGGCACAAGCCTGTAACCCTAAAACCCCGGAAATGATGGAAACAGAAGGATCAGGAGTTCAAGGTTATCTTTAGCTACACCGAGGCTAGTTTGGGCTACTGAAACCTTGTCTCACATGCACGTACACATATGTGCACACACGTGCTCATCCTCCATCTGCCCATCCCCCTCAGCTTTTAACCATCCTTCCCTTGTCACTTCCTCATGGTTACTCATTTCCTTCTCCTTGACACACCCAGTGGCTACTTCCAAGACGTCTTGTTGCTCTATCAACCTTCCACGTCTTTCCCACACATGATTGGATCCGCCAAGAGTGAGGACTCTACTCATAAGTCCCCTCCAGGATGTTTCCTGAGCCCATGCAGGCAATAAACAAGGCCTAGTGCCTGCCCCTCTTCCATCCCTTCATACCCACCACAGTGGCTCCAACTCAGGACAGCAAAGGGCTTTAAACAACTTCAAAGCACCTCCACGCTCGCAACCTCACTGTTATGTATTTATACTGTGTAGGTAGGTATGTTTTGCGTGTACGTGTGTGCCACATCTTAGATGTGGAGTCAGAGGACTGGTTGCCAACGTTGGAGCTATCTGTCCTTGTACCATGTTCATCACAGATGCTAATTTAGGTCATCAGGCTTGCCAAGAAGCATCCTTAGCCACTGAGCCATCTCCTCAACCCTTTCCCTATCCCTTAGGATAAAAATGTTCAGTCCTGCAAACTTTGAGGCAACACTGCACAGTAATAATCTTCTTCACTGGGGAAAGAGTTGCAGGTGTGAAAACTCATCAGATTTTAGATGTCATTTGCTTATATTTCTATTAGATGCCTCCCATACTTCTAGAACTGTTGGTGTCAAGAATAGTCTCTTTCCCCAGGGCCTCACTCTCTTTGGCACTTTGCTTAGCCACATAAAACTGCAGTCATCTGGTCCATCCTGCGGGCTTAGAATTAACAGCTCCCCTTTCAGCCGCCATACTACCCAGTGTGTAAATATCTGTCGAACCTTGAAGACTGGGAAGCCGGTCAGCACAGTGCTCACCTGCTTCTTGGGACCTTACCTCCACCTCCCTGCTCCTCAAGACAATCTCTCCTTTCTCACATGGTCCAAGGCAGAGCTTACCTACCTTCAAGGCCAAGGAGATGAGTTTTCTCCCACCTAGTGCATTCAGGGGCCACCATTAGACCATACTAAAACATCAGAGCAGACCCACAAGGTATAGATTACCAGCGACCTAGGAACAAACCCTTCACCTATGCAGGACACAATCTAAATGGAATTTGTGTCATTTAGTCTTTCCGTGGTTATCCTAACTCACTAACTGGAATGCCTAAGGCAAACTCCTTAACATACTTGTTTCTGTTTCCTCATTCATAGAATAGAGACTGAACTAGGAGTCTATCTTAAGGCCACTATGAGGACCTTAACAGATGGACATGAGAGTGAGCCAAGGCCAGGGCACAACAGGGAACAGAGGCTTGGCAGATGCACTATTGTTACTGCTGTTATGTTACTCTAATTATTTTTACTATTGTGTCTGCTGTTCATAGGATTAAAAGAGGGGGACAGGAGACAGTGCAGTAGGTGAGGGCACTTGATGCCAAGTCAGACAACCTGAGTTTGATCCCTGGAACCCAATGGAAGGAGAGAAAACACTTCACACAACACACACACACACACACACACACACACACACACACACACACCACGATGACGGTGATGATAATGAATATCTTTTTTTTAGGGTGGTGTGTGACATTTTATGCTCTTGACTCTGTCCCTTTGACTTACTAGTGTTGACAGAGAGACCTTTTGACTGCACCTGGAAAACAAGCCACTAAACTTTCAGCTTCCAGAATCTACCAAGAAAAGTGAGAAGCAGATGTTTTGGGTCGCTGGCTGAAAAGTCACCCTCATCTTCATCTCATGAATGGAAAGAGATAAGGGGCACAGCCAGGACAAAGGTCAGGGATGGACTGATCCTCAGGAATAGGGAGGATCAGCGAGGGATGGAAACCTGGAGGGGGAGCTCAGAAGTGGGCTTAGAGTCAGAGTTGAAGGCAACAAAACTGAGATACATTTTAGGAATAGCTGATTATGAGTCACCTGAAATTTTTTTCCACAACCCCACAACATCAAAATGTCCTGCTTTGTGAAGGAGATGGAAAAGAGAAGGGAGACAGAAAGAAAAATGCTTCACTGGATATTTTAAAACAAGACATTTTTAACTCCAATAGGAAAGGTGGGATGCTGAGCAAGTCCCAACAGGCCTTGCACAGTTCTGCGGGCAAGAGGTTCACCACAGAGCCTGTCCACCCTGGACACATGGTGCAGGCAAGAGGTTCACCACAGAGCCTGTCCACCCTGGACACATGGTGCACTCCAAGGACATTCTACCAAGTTAAAATTGTAATAATGTGAGAATAGCCTACCATTTACTCCTCAGATGACACAGTATTTAGATGTTAGCCTGCAATCCCATGCCAACATCTTCAGAGATGCCAATTTAAATAATTTTTTAACTTGCTATCTATCCAGATCTCTTCCTGACAGGGTGCCAGCCCCCAGGGGTCTCTCAGCTTTGTAAAGATGACAACTTCCAGACGCCATAGCTTAAGCAGACATTGTGGTCCACACCTGTTTCCCCTCACTCTGAAGGCTGAGTCAGGAGGATCATGTATTGGAGGCTAGCCTGGTCTTCATAATGAGACCCTGTCTCAAAACAAAAAACAAAAGAAAGAAGAAGAGGAGGAGGAAGAAAAAGACATAGCTTAGATTTTTGTTCAATTAAGAAGTCAAAAACGCCGGGCGGTGGTGGCGCACGCCTTTAATCCCAGCACTTGGGAGGCAGAGGCAGGCGGATCTTTGTGAGTTCGAGGCCAGCCTGGTCTACAAAGTGAGTCCAGGACAGCCAAGGATACAGAGAAACTTTGTCTCGAAAAACCAAAAAAGGGCTGGAGAGATGGCTCAGAGGTTAAGAACACTGGCTGTTCTTCCAAAGGTCCTGAGTTCAATTCCCAGCAACCACATGGTGGCTCACAACCATCTACAATGAGATCTGGTGCCCTCTTCTGGAGTGAATGCGTACATGCAGGCAGAACAATGTATACACAATAAATAAATAATCTTTAAAAAAAAAAAAAAGAAGTCAAAAACAATTTTATTGATTTGGGTTCTAGCCCCAAATGTTACCTGTTGTATGATCAACATTATGAATATGGTGTATTCTGTATTTGGAGTATGTATACTCTGAAATTCATAGTAGAATTTAATCACTATTGTGAACTATTAAAATGGTAGAAACTTAATCCAGCTTTGGTGTTCAGAGGCAGTAAATATGCTTGGGAGGGTTAGAAAGGAGGATCAGGGGGCTGGAGAGATGGCTCAGTGGTTAAGGGCACTGTCTGCTCTTCCAGAAGTCCTGAGTTCAATTCCCAGCAACCACATGGTGGCTCACAATCATCTATAATATGGTCTGATGCCCTCTTCTGGCATGCAAGTGTACATGCTGATACAGCACTCAAATACATTGAAATAAATAAATAAGTCTTTTAAAAGAAAGAAAGAAGGGAGGGAGGGAGGGAGGGAGGGAGAGAGGGAGGGAGGGAGAGAGAGAGAGAGAGAGAGAGAGAGAGAGAAAGAAAGAAAGAAAGAAAGAAAGAAAGAAAGAAAGAAAGAAAGAAAGAAAGAAAGAAAGAAGGATCAGAATGGAGCACTCCTCAGTGAACATTGGTGGCTTTATAGGAAAGGGGACAAAAGAGAGAAGAGAGAGAGGCATGTTCTCCCATGTAACATTCTGCATCATCTCATGCTTCTCCCTGCAAGAAGGCCATCATACATACCACACTTTGACTTGGACCAGAACCTTGAACTAACCAAGCCCCTTGCCGTTATGCCATCTTTGGCATCATCTTATCAGCAACAGCACTAGATTAAGCTACTTAGGTAAGTTCAGGCCTTTGCACCGCTGCTTCCTCTACACAAGACTAACTCGGCCGTGCTTCTCAGCTCAGCCAAGAAACATCTAATGAGCATCCATTCCAGGCCAGTCATGTTCCCTGCACGGGATACAGAAGGCTCCTGCCTTCACTGAGTTGACAAATTAGATGCAGGGTCCTATCACTGCTAAGAGCCTGTTCCAGCTAAGCCCTCCATGATGTTGATGTGTCTCAGAAAGAGACAGGGCAGGGTTTCCATAGGAGAGGACTTAAGTCCATGGGTGAGCAAGTTACCACTGACCAGTCCATGCACAGGGCAGCAGAGCTTGGTAGTGAAGGTGGTGGTGGTGGGAGTGGCTGTTGTTGTTGTCTTTGTTAAGTTGCTGGAATGGACTGCGTTTGTAGAAGGGTTATTGGTTTGGGCATGAGTTTTGTTTTTGTTTTTTGTTTGGTTTTTTTGTTTTGTTTTGTTTTGTTTTTGTCTCATGAGGGGATTCCAAATTGAACTGTAAGGGCAGGAAAGAGTGAAGGTGAAGAAGGGTGTAAGGGCAGAAGAGTGAAGGTGGAGGATGGTACAGCAGGGAAGAGGAGGCAGGTCCTCAGCAGAACACTGACTCACCCACAATCTCACCCTGGAATACTCACTCCTGCAGAGTCATGGGAACAATTCTACATCATCATCGGCATGGTCATCATAGTTGTCACCCAGGGCTCAGGGCTGTCTCTCACACACACCTCCACCCACCCCTTTGTTACCACATCCTGCCTAGCACACTGCCTGCTGACTCCAGGCCAGGTGCCTTCCAGGGACAACAGAACAAGCACAGGTTCTAGGAAAAAGGTGAAAAGCAGGGACACAAACATACCACTCTCTCACCTCAGGGGTGGGTCTAAGCACTTGTCCCCACCATACACCCCTGGGCCACTCTTGCAGAAGAGAAGAGGCCTGGAGAAGGTAAAAGGCAGGTCACATGTGCCACTCCACTCAGAGCCATATATGACAGATCACAGGTTCCCTGTCCTTGGTGGAACCCAGCATGACACGGGTGGGTCTCACGCTGTGTGTATAACCTGGGTCTCTGGGGGCTGGACTGGAACATAGATTCTTAGCTTATCCAATTCCTTTGCGGTTCAAGGAGGAACCCTGAAATATGACATCTTATAAAGCTCTGTAAGCAAGTAACAGGAGTGGCCACTGCCTTCATTCCTCAAAAACAGGAGAAAATGGAAGTGTTAGAGAAACAACTGTTTGAATTCCACCCTCACCGAGTAGCTGGGGAAAGTTTACATTTCCACTCAAACCCAAAATGCCCATCTGTAAGATGAGGCTGGTTAGGATATGGTTCTTGGAATTATCAAGAGAGAGAAAGGAAGCCGGGCGGTGGTGGCGCACGCCTTTAATCCCAGCACTTGGGAGGCAGAGGCAGGCGGATCTTTGTGAGTTCGAGGCCAGCCTGGTCTACAAAGTGAGTCCAGGACAGCCAAGAATAAAAAAAAAAACCCTGCCTCGAAAAACCAAAAAAAAAAAAAAAAAAAAAAAAAAAGAGAGAGAAAGGAGAGAAAGGATGGGAATAGCTGTGGCTCACAGGAAGGATCCCTCAGGTCTCCTTTTCTTCAGGGGTAGTGTATAAACAAAGATATTCTTCCATCTCTATCTGTCTTCCAAAACTAGAGAGGTCACGGGGAAGATCCAGAGAAATGAGCAGTAATGGAGCCTTGGAGACAAAGGACAGGCTGACTAGATGGCACCAGGTCCTGCAAAGATCGTCAATCCGCAGGATGGTGCAGCAGCACACCAGCGCTGGAAAGCTCCAGAACTTTCCACTGATATGCCGGGACTTAGGTCAATCGAGGACACACACAGATGGGGGCTCCCCTGCCAGAGAGATGCCCTGAAATGACATGGGGGAGTAGGAGATATGTATGGCACAAGGAAGGGGAAAGAGCATGAGTCCTGCATCAGCAGCTGACCATCCATGATTCAGACATGCACAGGGAGGCTGGAGGGAAAGGATAGCACAGAAAAGAAGTAGGAAGCCGGGCATGCTGGGATATGCCTGTAATCCCAGCAATTCAGGAAGCTGAGGAGAAGGACTGATTGCAGTTCTTAAGCCAGCCTGGGATACATTCAAGGCCTTCCTGAGATAGATAGTCAAAAACCCTGTCTTAAAAAAAAAAAAAAAAAAAGGAAGGGAGCAGGGAGAGAGGAAGTAGGTGAAGAATATAAACTAATACTACATTTAACTCTAAAAGACAAATGGAATGATTGTACTTTTTGTGAGTCATTTAGGGAAAAAAAATAAAACTATCTCTAGGACACAAAAACTCCAAAAATTCAGGAACAATTGGTGTCTTCCTTTAAAACTAAAATGGCCACTTGGACACACAGGATCACCAGCAAACCTGAGGGTGATACTAGGGAATGCCAGAATGCCAGGAGAGCAGCAGAAGCTGGGGGAAGGCCACAGAACAGACACACCGGCAGGAGGGGACCACACAGCCTACACCTTGATCGTGGGCTTCCAGCCTCCACCATGCAACATTCCCGTTGTTTAAGCTGTCCAGTCTGTGCTGTCTGTTATAACAGCCCTTGCAGGCTAATACATCCAGAGCCTTGCTGTTCTTCACCACACACACTGACCCACGGAGCAAACTGACAACTTCTAGGATGTCATCATATCTTCCTTTATATTCAATAAACTAGACATTGTGGAGGAATTCACAGTAAACAAGACATAGCATCTTCCCTTCAGGAGCTTCAAGGATATAAAAGCGCTGCACCTGACACTTTCCAAGGCATGTCCACGTATGTTGTGTTTTACAGATGGCAAGCCTTTACGAGGAGGTAGGGAAAACTGGCCACGTAATTCTGGCCTGCAGATAAGAACACTGGGTTTTAGAGAGTTGGAGGGGGCTGGAGAGATGGCTCAGCGGTTAAGAGCACTGGCTGTTCTTCCAGAGGTCATGAGTTCAATTCCCAGCAACCACATGGTGGCTCACAACCATCCATAATGAAATCTGGTGCCCTCTTCTGGCCTGCAGATATACCTGCAGACAGAACACTGTATACATAATAAATAAATCTTTATAAAAAAAAAAAAAAAAAGAAAAAGAGAGTTGGAGACATGCTTCAGAGCCCGCAGCGTGAAGTGGCAGAGAAGGAAGGAGAGCAGAGGCTCCAGTGTGCAAGGCTGTTCAGTGAAACTGTTTCTCTCCTTGGCAGGACCAGGAGCCTCCTGACTCCCCTGCAAGAGAAGCCGCTGAGCTGAGGCAACTATGGAAAAAAAGTTGTTAGGATCCAAAACCTGCTCCCAGCAAGTTCCAGAAGGCCAAAGGGAGGTCTGCCAGACAGGCCTGCTAAGGACAGATGCAGTCACAGGGAAATGAGAGGCAGGTGCAGTCAGTCCACCCTCTCTCAGGATCCCTTATTTGCCATTGCTCCATGGCTCCCACCCCCACCCCACACCCTTCTAACTCACAGGCAGGGCAGGTTCCTGGTAACAGTGCTGCCCTGTTCTATCAAAATAGTGAGGTGCCGGAAGGAATTCACAATGAAATCTCTGTGCCTCTGCAGCCTCCTAAATGTCTGTCACTGTGGCAGTGGCTAAACCCGCTAATGTGCTAAGCATTTTCTGGCAGTGCTGGGAGGTAGGGCTGGTATTTTAGGAGCTGGGAGGAGCTTGGAGGTGACATCCCTGGTAACCCTAGGAAGGAGGAACAGGCATGGAAAGCCAACCTCAAGCACCTCCCTTGAAGTTGTGGGGCCACCAAGTCGTATTTCAAGATTCCTGAAGCACCGGGTATGTGGGCAGAGACAGACCAAACGCAGCCTGGTGAGCAGGACTCAGCACACAGGCCTCACAGGCTAGGGCTGAAGGGAGAAGGCGCTCTAGAATGTGACTGGCAGGGGACACTCTTTCTTTCAGCTGACGCAGAGCAGCAGGCAATGCTGTCTAGGAGACCAGGCAGCCAGGCTTGGCCCTGGCTCAGCTTTTCTGAGTTGGCAGGGGCAGGGCCATGGTGACCAAACAAAGCAGAAGAAGATAGAGGCAGGCAGGCAGGCAGGCAGACAAGAGTCCTCACCCCTTAGAGGGCCCCTGGGATACAGGTCATAGAGGAGAGGAGGTGATCCATGGTACTGGGTTCCCCAGACTCTCTCTGCCTCCTCACATGGACTTGTTTTTCAGGGGCCCTTTGAGAATGGCTCAAACCATGACACATAGAGGGGAGCAGCCCTCCTCCCCAAAATGAATCTGAATCCATACAAGATCCTGGTATGTTCTCATCCCTAGTGACCTCACACCTCTTAGGGGAAACCAAAGGAATTTGTGTGAGGAAGCAGATAACAGGGCCAAATGGTAGGACTGCTGAAGAGAAGAGCCCTTCCCAGAACCACTGTGTGACAGGAAGCATAGTGAGTGACAGGAGAGGCTGCCCAGGTAAGGAAGAAGTAGGGTCATCCTGGGAATAGATAAGCCAATAAAACCCTGACAGGATACGATCTGGAAGAGAAAGGAAAAAAAAAAAAAAAAAAAAAACAGCTGATAGATGCTGCTGAGAGCTGCAACTTTTAAAGCCCCCCTGGCAAAAGGATCTTCAGACTCTTTACAAACCCCAACCACACAGTCAGCCAGCTACCTCCCAGCCAGCAGCAGAGCGCTTCTGCTGAGTCGGAACAAACCCACAAACATCCAGACAGACCTAACCTCCTCTGCCTGCAATCCACCCCTGCCTCTGTGCCAGTCTTCCGCCTAAATGAAGTGTCCTCACAGCAGCTGGAGGTACTGCAGTGTACCAGGGTTACAAGGAGCCAAGGGCAGAGACCTCAGCCTCAACATGGCGACTGGCACTTATCCTTTTGAGTCTTGTATTTTAATCTACAAACATGGAAAGGACACAGCTGCTCTTGTGAAGTTGGAGGATATCTAGAGGAGATGATGTAGGCTGGATTCTGGGCTCAAACCCTGGGGTGGTTGAAGGCTGGTCTTTCCTTCCTTCCTTCCATTCTTCCTTCCATCCTTCCTTCCTTTCTTCCTCCCTCCCTTCCTTTCTCTCTCCCTCCCTCCCTCCCTCCTTTCTTCCCTTTCTTTCCTTCCTTCTCAGCACCATATTCATTACGGGGTCAAAAGGACTCAGTGAGAGTTTATGAGTTTGGGGAGACAAAGGCACATGCATGGACAACCACCAGTAACGAGTTAATGGAACCTCCCCTAACCGAGTACACCTGTAGCTGTCCACTCAACTCATTCTCCTCCTCCACCTCCTTTAGATCACTTGGATGGCAGCTGCCTTTTGGTAAGAGCACTTTGTTTCACAGCTCCATGAGGGCACAAACCATGCTTTCTTCCCAGGAGGGACAACATGCGGGAGAACAGTATTGGAATGGTGACCCAGCACTGTGTGTTTGCTGCCCCAGGAAAACCTTTCTTCAGAATCACCCCCCCCCCCACCTTCACTTAGACTTCACATGGCTTGTCCCCTCTTCGAAAGCCCAAAGAAGTTAATCATCATTTGTCACATAAGCTCATCACACTCTGCCTCTGTCGCACTTGGAGGGGCCAGGGTTGTGACACACTTGCGAGACTGAAGCAGGAGTATTGGGTTCAAGGCCAGCCTGGGCTACATGAGACCCTCTCTCAAAGGAAAGGAAAGGAAAAAGATCCCAAGTGCAGATCCTATTTTGCTTTTGTATTTCTGAAAGGCTGGGCATGTCTGTGAGGCCAGTATTAACCTGATTCCAAACCAGCTGGACATCTCAGTATTTTTAATTTTATAAACCTTAACCCATCCCTCATCCCCTGCAGAAGAATTAACTCAAACTGGGTCAAAGAGCTAAACATAAGCGTTAAGACTATATAAGTTCTAGAAGAAAATTTGGAGGAAAATCTTGTTCACCTTAGGTTAAGCAAAAATTCCCTCACTAGGGCACCCCACTACAATGGATTTCATCAGTATTTAAAACGTCTGCTCTCTGGAAGGCAGTAGTATCAAAAGTAAAACACAAGCCACAGACTACAAGAAAATATTTGCAGAAGGCATAGCCAGTAACGGATGTCTAGTCAGAATATATAAAGAACTCCTAAAATTTAATAATAAGACAAATGACCCAATTTTTTTTTTTAGAAGACAGAAGAACTGAACAGACATCACATAAAGGATGGGCTGCAGATGGCCAATGAGCATGGGAAAAAATGTTCAATGTCATTAGTCATCAGGAAAATCCAATTAAAATCACAAAGAGATAGCATTGAGCGTCTATTATGATGGCTAAAATTAAAAAGACTGACAATGCTGAGCACTGGCTAGGAACAGTGTAATTCTCATGGGTTGCTGGTGGAAAAGCCACTTTGGAAAGAGTTCCAGTGGTGACTATTATAAAGCACATGCGGCCCAGAGATCCCACGCCTAGGCGTTTGGGCAAACACTTAAGAGACACAGAGACATATGTCCACACAAAGACCTGTACAGGAATGTTTGTAACAGCTTCATTCCTAACAGCTCAAACTCGGAAGGAACTCAAGCGCTCACCAGCTGATGAGTGGATGGATACACTTATTACGGTAGAGCTATGCAATAGACAGGAAACATGTATGTGATAATCTTCGCGAATCTCAAGCGCTCACCAGCTGATGAGTGGATGGATACACTTATTACGGTAGAGCTATGCAATAGACAGGAAACATGTATGTGATAATCTTCGCGAATCCTAAGTCTACTTTATCTGTTTCTTTTTGCTACTGTAACAAACGGCCACAAACTCATGGCTTAAAATAAGACCAAAGTTTTAGCTGTAGGCCACATAAGCCAACGTCAGTCTCATTTGGCCAGGATCAAGGTGTCAGAAGGACTAGTTCCATGAGAGGATTGACATTTCCATGAGAAAATCTGCCTCCTTATCCATGAGAGGATTGACATTTCCATGAGAAAATCTGCCTCCTTATCTTGTATAACTCCTAGAGGACCATGGCCCCTCTCTCCAAATAGCAATGCTGTGTCTTCCAATTTTCCACTCTCCTAACTTATGCTAGAAGGAACAGGTGTTGGATCAAAAACACAGGAACATAGCAAGTCATGGAAACTCACAAGTCATTCCATATTGCCAGAGCATGTAAATAATACTTCAAACATGAGTTCATTGAAGACTGGGGCGTAGCTCAGTGGTAGACTGCTAGTCTAGCATGCCCGAGGGCTTGGGTTCGAATCCCAGCACTGGGAAGAGAACAGAAGGAGGACTACAGAGTTGGCTGGGTGCTTAAGGAACCTGCTGAGAAAACATTCGCACCTAAGTTTGTATCCCCAAAAACCACATAAAAAGCTAAGTATGGTGCCTCATGTCTGTAACCCCCATGTTAGAGAGGCAGAGGCAGAGGACCCGTGGCTAGACAGTCTAGCCAAATTGGTGAGCTCTAGCTTCAAGGAGAGATCTTGTCTCAATGTTAACAATAATAATAAAATAATAGCAGAAAAACAAGACACTAGACCTCAACTACTGGTCTCTATTCATAGATTTACATTAGCACACACATACACACACACACACTCAAATAAAACACAAACAACAACCAAAAAAGAAGAGTAAAATAAAATTCAAGGGAATCAAGTATTGCACAGTATGTCTAGGATTTAATAAGCCATGGGCAGTCCCAAGGCCTCTGAATCCAAACAGACTTTTTCTGGTACATGTGAGCCCTTGGACTTCCCTGACTTAACCTGGAGTCTCAGGAACTGTGGGCAGCACCACCACGTCCCAGAGCCCAGCACTCCACCCCACTCCCTAGGGCATGCCCTTGCTCTTGTGTACTGCACCAACATCAGCACAAACCTGGATCAGCACCACCCTGGAATGACTCCCCATCTCACCACCCTGCAGCCAGCTGATCCCCAACCACAGTACAAAGAAAGTACAACCTCTAAAAGGCTGAGGTTTCTACCCTGCTTTCTATTGACCAGCATTTGTTCACTGAGACTGTTTTATACGGCCTTCCCCATCACTAAGGCTAATAGTACCCTGTCAAACAGAAGCAAAGAAACCTCTGACACCAAAAGTGGGTAGAAGCACAGATCAGAACACTACCCCCACCCCACAGATACCACCAGGGCCTATCATCTTAGAGAACAGACCTTAGGCCACATCCCAGCCATGCCAGAGCCTCCCTTTCTCATATGCAAGATGAAAAACATGGAACCCTGTCCTGCCTAACACAAGGTATAAATGAAAAAGAAAGAAAAAAGAAAAACACTGAAGCTGGAGAGGTGGCCCGGTGGTTAAGAACACTTGTTGCGGCTCGGTATGGTGGCCTTTAATCCCAGCACTCGGGAAGCAAAGGCAGGCAGATTTCTGAGTTTGAGGCCCGTCATAGGTTCAGGACAGCCAGGGCTATGTAGAGAGACTCCATCTCAACAACAAAGAACACTTGTTACTTTTCCAGGGGAAGATTCCAGTACTGACATTGGCAGGTCACAAACACCTGTAACTTCAATTCCAGACGATCTGATGTCCTCTTCAGCTCCAAGGGAACCCATGGGTGTGTGGCATACACATAAATAAAAGTAATAAAAGAAAAAGTTAGCATGTACAAGCACTCTGCAGACTTTAAACAAAAAAAGGAGAAATGGTTCCAATTATCCCCTCAAGCAATGCCACAACTGTTCCGTAAAAGTGAACAATTTTCGCCGGGCGGTGGTGGTGCACGCCTTTAATCCCAGCACTTGGGAGGCAGAGGCAGGCGGATCTTTGTGAGTTCGAGGCCAGCCTGGTCTACAAAGCGAGTCCAGGACAGCCAGAGATATTCAGAGAAACCCTGTCTCGAAAAACCAAAAAAAAAAAAAAAGTGAACAATTTTCATTGACTTTAAGCTTCATCTCAGAGAAAGATTCCTCCTGCTATCTTTAGCTCCAGCGAAAGCAGAGATAGTCTCCCCAACATCCCAACTTGATTCTTAAGGTCAAATCTTTAATGCCTCCCTCCAGCTTCACCTATTCTGAAATCATCCAATTGCCTCCATCACCAACCCCCTCCCCCCACCCCCATCCCCCACCTCCACCCCCACCCCCGTCCTCAATCTTTCAGCAATCAGTCCCTCTTCAAGACGACACCCACTGTCAGTCCTCATCCATTTGGTGTCTCTCCAATCAGACCAACCATGATGCTAACAACATGTGATGTTTCGGGACATTCTGGTCCCCTCTCAGGCCTCACAACACCCAGTGGACAAATGCAGAGATCCTCCACTCCATGCAGCCAAGCTCTCCAGCCCCTCCCCCATGACATCTCTACCCTATAGGAGCCAAGTGGTCCCAATTTCTTTTTTAAGGGGTGCAGGTGTCAGTGCTCATGTGTGTACAGGAGTGCCTGCGTGTGTATGCATGTTTATATGAAGGCTGTAAGTCAGCCTCCAGTATCCATCTTTGGAAAACATGCACCATGTTTACTGAGACAAGTTGTCTCTCTGAGACCTAGGACCCATCATTTAAACTAAGCTGGCTGGCCAGTGGGTCTCAAGGTTGCCCCTGTCTCTAGTTTCCAAGGGACTTGGATTACATGACACCTTTTTACATAGGTGTGGGGTGTTGAACTCGGGTCCCCTTGCTTCAGCTTCTTACTAACTGAGCTATGTGCCCAGCTCCAGCGCCCTTTTCTCACCTTTATGTACTGACTATGTCTGCATCTCTCTTTCCTCCTATTCAGCTATGTGGAATGTCAAGTGCAACTATTATGGAAGTCGAAACACACTCCAGGTGAATCAAGGAACTGGATTATTCTTTTTCTTTAATATCAACTTTTTTAAAAAGTCTAGCAGATAGGGGTGAGGATGTAGGCTCTGGGTTCCATCCCTAACCCGGGGAGGGGGAATCCAATAGATTGTACAAATAAATATCTTCCTGATAGCCAACAAGACTTATAATTTCTAAGCCACAACGGAACCAATTAGAGGTTTAAATGATTGATGGCTAATATGTACTTACTTATTTTTTATTTAACATTTCTTATTGGCTTGCCTGTTTGGGAGGTGGGGGTACATGCATTCCAGGGCACTCCTGAGGGTAGAGGTCAGAGGACAACTTGAAGTCAGTTCTCTCCTCCCCCTCCATGGTTTTTGGGGATCAAACTCAGGTCTTGATACTTGGCAGCAAGCTTACTGTCCACTGAGCCAACTTGATGGACCTTATTTATTTTAACCAGATCTCCATATTAAAATATAAACCTTAGGGCCGGCAAGATGGATGGTTCAGTACATAAAGGCACTTACCCCTTTAAGCTGGACAGCCTGAGTTCATCCACTTGGTGGAAGAATCCCCATCCTCTAACAACACCGGGGCTTGTGTAGAAACACACACAAAACTAATAATAAAAATGAGACAAGAAAAGCTCAACCTGCACTTCATGCCGCACTCCCAACACAATCAAAATGGATTCTAGCATCACAGTAAACACTGAGATTATAAGACTTCCGGAAGAAAACATTGGAAGAAGTCTTCAGGACACTGGTATAGTCAAGAGTCTTGGGACTCAAAAAAAAAAAAAAAAAACAAAAGCCATAAATGAAAAAAAAACTAATTTGGAATTTATCAAAAATTTAAAACTCTGCTTTTTCAACGACATTGTTGCATATAGGGGTAAGGTTATACAACAGTACAAATATAATTAATTATAATAAATTAATTAATTGACAAGATTAAAATACCTTTATTGTTTTTCTTTTGTAGGGATCTTGAGATGGAACACAAGGCAAGTGTCCCATCACTGAGATACACCTCCAATGTTATCTTTTACTATTATTAACTTTTTAAAAGACATTGTAAAGAAGATTTTTTTAAAAATCAAGCCAACTAAAAGAAAGTAGTCTCTGTATGTATTATATACAAAATACACACATACAGAGTAAGTTCATTTGTATATATAATACATGAATGTAGTATAGATGTGAACACACATATAGACTGAAGACCTATATATCCACAAAAAAATAAAGAACTGTGAGCCAAGCATGATGGTGCACACCTTTAATTTCAACAGTCGAAAGACAGAGGCAGGTGGACCTCTGAGTTCGAGGCTAACCTGATCTACAGAGACACTTCCAGGATAGCCAGGGCTACACAGAGAAATCCTGTCTGGGTGGGGGGGCAGAAGAACTGTGGCAACTCAACCAGATAAATGTCCCAATAAAAAGAATGGCAAATATTTGTACAGACCTTTTTCAAAAAAAAAAAAAAAAAGACAGCAATCAATAAGTAAATGAACATACTGAGCATCATTAGGAATCAGGGATGTGCAACTTAAAACTAAAATAAGATCCGTCTGCACCTACCAGAATTAAAAAGACTGATAGTGTCAACATCTAGTAAGGATGTGTAGCAACCAGAATGCTTATGCGTTGCTCGGGACAATGTAAAATGGCACAACCACTTTGAGAAATGCTATAGTACTTGAAGAAAAACTAGCAACTGGAATGATGTTAGGACTCACAGAGGCTGGGTGTGGTGGCACAGGCCTTTAATCCCAGCACTTGGGAGGCAGAGGCAGGAAGATCTCTGTGAGTTCAAGGCCAACAAGGTCTACAAAGTGAGTCCAGGACAGTCAAGAATACACAGAAAAACCCTGTCTCCAAAAACCAAAAAAAGGGGGTGGAGGGCTCACAGTCTTTCTACAGAACAAGAGGTAGATTCCCAGCACCCAGGTTGGATGATTCACAACTGCTTGTCACTTCAGTTCTAGGGAATCTGCTGCTCTCTGCTGGCCTTCAGGGACACCCACACACATGGCATAAACTCACACAGAAATACACACCTACACATAAATAAAAATCAAAAATAGATATTTTAAATAGACATGTACTAGTCACATGCCTGGGCAGTTTCATTCCTAAGCATTCACCCCCCCCCATAGTAAGAGGGAAAGAATTCTAATAAAAGAGACTCACAAGCCGGGCGGTGGTGGCGCACGCCTTTAATCCCAGCACTCGGGAGGCAGAGGCAGGTGGATCTTTGTGAGTTCAAGGCCAGCCTGGTCTACAAAGTGAGTCCAGGACAGCCAGGGCTACACAGAGAAACCCTGTCTCGAAAAAACCAAAAAAAAAAAAAAAAGAGACTCACAGATAGATGCTGTCCCATCTTAAACCATACATTCCAAAACTGAAAACAGATCACCTACCTGTTAACTGAAGAATTTATAAAAGTGTCAGTGTGTTACATCAACTAATAGGATGTTCCCAGGGGGCAGAGGGGAAGCTACCAATATATATAACAAGAAATGCAAGTCTTAAAGAAAAAGAGGCTAGGTGAAATGAGCTAGATTCAAAAGGATATATGTTGCCAGGTGTAGTGGCCCATGCCTTTAATCCCAGCACTGGGGAGGCAGAGTCAGGTGGATCTCTGTGAGTTACAGGCCAGCCTGGTCTATATGAAGTGAGTCCAGGACAGTCAGGACTAACCAGAGAAACACTGTCTTGAAAAAAAAAAAAACAACAAAAAGGTTCTGTTTATGTATAATTTTAGATCCAGAAAAATTCGTCTATGGTGACTTAAAGAAATCAATAGTTGCCTGAGAACAGAGGTAGGGTGGACTGCAAAGAGGCACAAGAAAACTTTTTAGGATTCTGAAGTATCCTGCTATGGTTACATAGGAAACATAGATAAATACATCTTTCAAGCTCCTAGAGGATATAGGTCAAAGTTCATTCTATTGGATGTAAACTGTAACCACACAATATTGTGACCTTTTGTGAGGTTGGGCACAGCTACCCACATGTGGAATCCCAAAATGTTGAAGATAGAGACAGGAGGAGCAAGAGTTCAAGGCTATTCTTGAATATCTAGTGATCAAGGCTAGCCTAGACTTCAAGAGACCTTTTCTAGAAAAAGAAAAACAAAAGTGCTCACTTTGCCAGCATATAAACTAAAATTGGAACAGAGATTAGCATGGCCTTGAACAAGGTAAAAATATTTGTCTTTTTTTTTTTTTTGGTCAGTAGAACTGGCCTTGGTTGCGGAGGGTGGGGGTTGTTAGCAGGAGAGCTGGTCCTACTACTCATCAGCCTTGAGGTGATGTGGGCATAGGAAAGATGCCCTCCCCAACCCCCTTGCCCCTCACTGCCTGAAGCAGACAAGAGAACTGATCATTAGAGTAGGAGAGCTGGCCCTGCCCCTCACTGCAGCACTAGGGAGAGCAGGCTATATACCTGGGCAACAGAGCAGCCCTGGAGGCTAAGGCATGGGTGAGCCAGCCTCCAGACATGACAGCAGGAGAGCTGACCTTGCCCCTTGCCAGCTTCAGTATTGGGTGGCCTCGCTGGGCCAGCACTAGAGAGTATCACCTTGGTGGTGCATACATAGGAAAGGTGATAGGCTGACCTACTCAGCTACTTCCAGGCCCAGATCCAGGGCTTTGAGTTAACCCACCCCAATCTATCTATGATCTACTAGAGCATGTGAAAGAGTGGATCCTGCAGTCCAAAGCTGCAGGACCTCCTTGACACAGGGCAACAACAGGATGTGCTAGAGGAATCCAATATTGATGGTGTAGCAGAAGAGAGAAGCCTCAAAACAGACCAATGACTCAGCAATGAACATTTGCAAGTAAAGATGTGTGAACAAAAGGGTGTGTTGTGGGACACACTGTGTCCCACTACAGCTTCCACAACAAAATGTATTTTTCTTTTTTTATGTTATTTTTCTTTTTTATTCTGTCTTATTCCATTTTCTTTAGGGGGGAGGTTGAAAAGTCAGAGGGTGGATATGGAAGGAATGGGAAGAGTAGATTGGTGTGCATGATGTGAAATTCACCAAAAATCAATAAAAAGTTAAAAAAAAAGTGGGGGGGAGCATGCCTCAGTGGTTAAGAGCACTCACTGACTGTTCTTCCAGAGGATCCAGGTTCAATTCCCAGCACCCACATGACAGTTTACAACTGTCTATAATTCCTGTTCCAGGAGCTCTGACACCCTCACACAGACATACATGGAGTCAAAACACCAATGTACATAAAATAAATAATAAAATTTTAAGTTAAAAAAGCTTTTTAAAGAAACAAGCATAATCGCTAACTAAAAAATTAAGATAATAAATCACCATATTTTACATTAGCACATCTTTGTTTCTGTTTTAGTAAAAATGCTAATGTCACAGGAAGGGATGGACATTCAGTCAGGGTATAAGAATGTAAATTTCACATTTCTAGCAGACTATAATTCAGCATAAGGTTCAGACCCTTAACTGTGGTGATTTTAATGAGAAATGTCCCTCATTGGCTCAGATATTTGAATACATGGTATCCAGTTGGTGACACTGTTTGGGAAGGTTCAGGAGGTGTGACTTTCCTGAAGGAAGTATATCCCTGGAGGTGTATATCAGCCTCATCTTATTTCCAGTTTGCTCTCTCTGCTTTGTGCTTGCAGTTGAGATGTGATCTCTCAGCTTCCTGCTTCTGCCACCATGCCCACTGCTTGCTGCCATATCTCCCTGCCATGATGGATTCATCCCTCTTTTCTTCTATATAAACTCATTCTTCTATAAGTTATCTTGGTCATGGTACTTTACCACATTAACAGAAAATTAATAATACAACTATTTTCAGAGTAGTATTTTCTAGAAGTCTATGTTAAGGAATGATCAAAAATAAACAACCAACAGTAGATATTTAGGGACCAGCAGAATGGCTCAGTGAGTATTTGCTGTCCTAGCTTAGAGACCGAATTCCTTTCTCCAGTACCTACATAAAGGCCAGGTATAGTCAAGAACACTTGTAATCCCAGAGCTGAGGAAGAAGAGACAGGAAAACCCATGGGGCTCCCTGGCCAGCCACTCTAGCCAAATCAGCCAGCTCCAGGTTCAGTGGAGCTGCCTGTCCACATCTCCAGTACAAGCTCCAGATCCCCACCACGGCCTCACTCAACTTCCCAGAATCTTTTGCTCTCATCAAGCTAGAAGCTTCTCTCCAGAGACCTCCCATTCCTTATAAAAATCCAAGTTAGTTAGGAAAAGAGAAATGGGGTAAGGCTTTTAACCCCACAAGAGTATGCAGCCAGAATTTCTAAGCCAGGCTTGTTGGCATGAGCCTGAAATCTCAGGATTTGGAACTGAGTCCTAAAATGGCAGCAGGAGGGTTGCCAAGTTCAAATCCAGCCCAAGCTACATAAAGAGTTCAAGGCCAGCCTGAATTAAGTATTGTGAAACCCTCTCTCCAAACAACCAAAAGAGAAAGTACAGCGATGTAACAACATTCTGTCGGCCACTGCTCACCTTGAGTCACCTGCATCCCTGACACCACCTCCTGCAAACCTGGATTAGAGATGTGAGACCAGAAAAACTACTTCCCAATGCCAGGGGGGAAACTGAAAGACAGAAAAGTAGGAGAAAATGGCAGCCTTCCCTCCAATGTGCAAGGATGTACGTGACTCTCTGCCCCTATCTCAGCTATTATGAATTCCCAACCGGCCTGGCCAACATCCAAAGAGACTCCAGGCTGGTGAGTCCGCGAATGTGAGGCTGAGATAAGCCGGGCAGCAAGGGGAAAGCTTGCCCAGGGTTATATATGGGCTGCTGTGCACTGACATGAGGAGCCAGGGAAATCTTGGGCTCCCAGGGCATTTTTTGCACTCGTTCCTGCTCCCCAGGACTAAGAATCCTCTCTTGTTTCCTCCCTCCCCTTGGACTGTCACTACGCAGTTGCCTTGTGAACACGGGAAAAGTGAGGCATATGTGAGTTTGTTTTTGTTTCTAAATGTATATGTTAAAATCCCATGGACCTTAGGTACTAGTTTATAGTAAAATACAGTAAGAGATACCATTTCCCCTTTATCTATGGGACAGCCACCCAGTGGCACTTATTTCAAAAGCTAGAAAAAGGCCAAACTCTAGGCTAGCCCCCACTCCCAAGCTGGAAGCATGCTTTCTTCTAGCAAGGGAGAAACTGAGTCCTTAAAAGAAGATGCAATGTGACGTGTCTGGACAGAAAGAAATGAGAGAAAGTCCTTCTAGAAAGGGAAACAGTAGGAGAAAAGCCTAATGAGAGGTAATCCTGGGCTGGAGAGATGGCTCAGCTGTTAAAGGCTAGGCTCACAACCAAAAATATAAGAGAGGTAATCCTTACGCAGACATCAAAGGATACAGAAGGGACAACAAAATGCCTGCCTTATGGGAGCTGAGGTATCTAGCAGCGGATGCTTATCTCCTTTGACCAACTCCAGGCATCCGTAAGTTTGTCCTGTGAACCCTGTGAAGAGAGTAAACTCCAGTCCAAGTGGCACTAACAAGGTCTGAGTGGAAGGAATGTCTTCCCCTCAGCTTTGCCTGAGGGTCAGACGCCTGGAAAAATTCCTGGGATGATTTGATGTTGTCTGGGATGGCTTTTGGAGCCACCCTGGCTGGAAGAGAAATGTGGTTTTGAACAAAGGCTGCCAGGAACCAGTCTTGACTAGTTAGGGACACTTTTCAGGTCTCAGTATGTCTGCCCTTGCCACGTGCTAGCCTGGATCTCCTTCAACACCTCCCCCTTCCTTGTATGGAGAACTTGAGAACTGGCCCCTCTGCGAAGCAGTCTCAGTGCCCCCACCCTAAGCTGGCCCCACATTCTTGGGTGCTCCCCCATCAAGTTCTCTTGCACTCATGCCTTCCTGCCTTGTCCCATCATCATCATCACTGCCCTGGAGATGTAAACTCTCAGTGATGGAGAACCAGCTCACACACAGTTTGCTTTTTCCTTCTCAATGTTTGTTGGACGGTGGGACACACATGCATATGTACTCATGTTTGTGTATGTGCGGGGGCATACGGATGTGTATGTACTGGTGCACATGGAAGCCCGAGGTTAATGTCAGGTAGCTCTTCTACTTTATTCATTGAGGCAGACTCCATCAAATCCAAAGCTCACCACTATCAGTAGTCTCCTTAGCTAGCTTGCTCTTAGGAGCCTCTATCTCTACCTTTGGAGGCTGGAATTGCAGCATTTTACATAGGTTCTGAGGACCCAAATGCAGGCCCTCATGCTTGCTCACAAAGCCCTTTGACCCCAGGCCCCATACATAGTTTTTTGACCAACCCCCTTCCAGCATCAACCCTTCCTCAGCAAATAAGATACCCACTGAACTGAATACACAGACCCAGAAGGAGCAGCCTGGTGTTGGCAGGCACTCCTGACTCCTACCTCCATTTAGTCATTTGTTCCTCAAGCACGTGAGTACCTGATGTAACCGAACTTTTAAATTATTATTTAACACTTATTTATTTATTACTAAATTCACTTATAACAAACACCAACAATTTCTTAACTATTAATCCTATAAATTCCTACAACCCCTTTAACCTATCCACTAAACCTATTGATAATCATAACAACCACTTTCATAACCTTTTAGAATGATACAGTCTCTGGGGCAGGTCCTCAGTCGTCAGGAACACAGTATTTGTTGTAGATTCTTTAACACACTTAGCAGTCCTTTTTCTGGATCTCTCAGATGCAGGTTCGTCAGGGTAAGTTGGTTATTGCAGTCTCACCTTAAATAAGGCTTCATGCTTTCTTCTCTGTGGGAGACCCCAGCCGTCTGCAGGCCAACTTACTTCTTTTGAATCAGGAACTCAGCTGCTCTGCCTCAGTCCTTAAAGCCAGGCACCGTTTCCTTTAGGCCACTGTTTGGACAGATCAAACCCCTCTAGGCAAAAGCTGAGCCACAGGGTCCAGTCCTTGGCCTTTTGGTGTCTTGCTCAGGCTTTCTTTGCTCACCGGCTTCTTTCTGCTTCAGGGAGAGAGCTGGCCATCAATGGCCAGCCCTTTTTTCAGCAGGACTCTTGGAGCTCTCTAGCATCAGGGGCCTCTTCTCCTCAGGGCTCCACGCACTGTCCTCAAATAGGGGGAACTCTGTTTCTGCTTAATTTGGGCTCCGCCCACTTAGCAGCTGAAAACAATGTCAGGCCAGATACTTTGTTTCTTCAAGTCTTGAGTCTTTCCTGTTTTTCCTGACTTCAAACTTGTTTTTCAGTCTATTGAGTCTTTCCTGTTTTTGCTGACTTCATGCTGATAATGCTCTTCAGGCCCCGAATTAAGAGACAGTATCAGAAACTCCTATATATTTCCTAAATCTAATTTATCTAACTCCTACAGAGACAGTATCAGAAACTCCTATATATTTCCTAAATCTAATTTATCTAACTCCTACAACCTGATATCTGCCGAGCCTGGGCATCCTCTCTCACACCACTTTAATTGATTGGCTAAAAGTAAACAATACCTATCCAGCACTTCTATTCCCAGCTAAGAAATAGAAAACCCTTACCGGGCGGTGGTGGCGCACGCCTTTAATCCCAGCACTTGGGAGGCAGAGGCAGGCGGATCTTTGTGAGTTCGAGGCCAGCCTGGTCTACAAAGCGAGTCCAGGACAGCCAGAGATATTCAGAGAAACCCTGTCTCGAAAAACCAAAAAAAAAAAAAAAAAAAAAAAAAAAGAAATAGAAAACCCCACAGGTTCTCTAGGCAAGAATTCTGGCCCCTACAGAGTAGTACAGGCCTCCACCTCCTGGAAAACCACACCCTTGAGAAGGCATGTGGGGGAGGGGGTTGAAGAGATGGCTCCGTGGTTAAGAGCACTAATTGTCTTCCAGAGAGCATGGGTTCAGTTTTCAACACCCACATGGGGTGACTGGTATGTGCCTACAACTTCCAGCTCTATGGAATCCAGTGCTGTCTTCTGGCCTCCTCGGGCACCTACACATGACAGATACTCATATAGACACTCACAAACACACAAATAGAAATAAATCTTTTTAAAAAATAATAAAATAAAAGGTGCATGGGGGAGACAGATTGCTGGAATGTGTAAGGGTTTCCAGGCCCAGCCCACCCTGAATATCCTATTACTGAAGATGGTGGCATTAAGAAAGTTCATTCACCTATGTGCCCAGTACTTAAGGGACACTAAAGAGCTGATAACTCTGCCTGTGTGTGTGTGTGTGTGTGTGTGTGTGTGTGTGTGTGTGTGTTCATCCCAAGAAGTCATCTCTCCTAAGCAGAAGATATGGTCATGGTGGTGGGAGGATTAGCCAGGGGTCGTGAGAAATGTCTGCCCTGCTGGAGATCAATAAGTGCAAATTACTTGAGAATCTGGGGTGTCCAAGAACAGCTCCTCTATGAAAGACAAATACAGATGGAGGTGGGAGTGTGAGGGAGGGGGCAGGTCAGGGACAGTCATTTATCTCAGAGGTCTCTTCCTACACCAAAATTGTAGGTTTCTGATCTGAACCTCCCCTGCCAACAACTTGAAAAAGTTGACTGAGCTCAGGGACATTTGGAGAGAAAGTTGAATCGCAGTGTCAGATAATAAACCAAGAAGAAATTCTGAAGTCAAAACAAGGGATAAATTTTCCTTATCTCTCTAAGACATGCATCAAAGCGGCTCAGTGCTGTCTGCCCAGCCTGGGAAGATGATAATGGTTTTTAATGGCCTGTAAACAACAGCACCGGGCTATGTAATAAAAGTTAACCAATTAATCCTTTAGGCTTCCTCTCTGCCTTCTGCCCACCCCCACACTTTCCTTATGAAGGCAGTGTGGCAACCTCCGGGGGATGGGGTCTAAAAAACAAGGAAGTTAAGTTCAAAGACTCAATGACTCTGAGTCAGTAGCCAGAGAATGTGGGGTGACCATGAAGTTGTCTAGAGAAGAGGTCCAGGGAAATAAGAAGCAAGGTGCCCCCAAGGAACCAGAGCAAGAGGCAAATGTCATTCTTCCTCAATGAAAGCATTCATTCGGTTAACACATGTGCAAGACACCTGTAAGAGCAAGTGCAGACAAGGAAAACACCTGTCCTCAATGGAGTACAGCCTGGGGGTGCCACAGGAGTAAGAACGCATTCACAGGAGGGAATATAGTCCAGCGGTGGAGTATGTTCTTAGCATATGTGACGCCACACCTTACACACACACACACAGGCCTGGGGAAAACAGCTCAGACTGTAAAGTGTTTGCCTCACCCAAACCCCAGAACTTAAGGAAAAAGCCAGGCTTGGCGACATTCTTGTAATCTCAGAGATGGAGAGGCAGAAACATGCAGGTGCCTGGGGCATGGTGGCCTGCTTTCCTAGCATTATCTGGGAGCCCTAGGACAGATGAGACCTGTCTCACAAAACAAAACAAGGTAGCTGGTTCTGAGGCAGAACAGCACCTAGGGTTGTCCTCTGACCTACACACACATGCACATAAAAGCATACACACACGTACATTTACATATCCAAACATACACATACACAAACACACAGAAAGAGAGAGAAAGAACAAACT
The DNA here is from genome assembly GCA_907164525.1 of Lophiomys imhausi. Classification (NCBI taxonomy): domain Eukaryota; kingdom Metazoa; phylum Chordata; class Mammalia; order Rodentia; family Muridae; genus Lophiomys; species Lophiomys imhausi. Next base: position 2,170,751 of record CAJQZJ010032322.1, on the reverse strand, counting down.
GTGATGGTACGTGCCTGTAATCCCATCTCTTGGGAAGAGGCCAGAGAAACAGGTATTCAAGGCCAGACTAGACTATGTGAATCCCTCTCTCAAAAGACTAAAAAGAAAAAGAAAGAAAGAAGGAAAGAGAGAAAGAAAGGCAGGAGAGAAAGAAAGAAAGAGAGAGAGAGAGAGAGAAAGAAAAAGATAAGTTGGGTATAGAAAGCATTTGCAAAGGGCCAGAGTTTTATTATCTCTATCTTTTGCTTCCTCTTGCTCAAGTGTACTCTGTACCATTTGGGAAGACTAGAGCAGATAGGAATCAGAAAACAAAGAAATCAGAAAAAGGAGCCAGAGACAGAACATGGCAAAGAGAAAAAAACCAAGCCCCTCCTTCCTGCCACAGCTCTCTCTACCTTCACCCCTAGTTCTGGAAAACAAACGGACCTGTTGTCACTAGGGCCTCTGGTGTGTCGGCCACTCACACAAGTCAAGTCACAACAACAGTTGCTACTGTTGAGGCAACGTTTTCTTCTTTGGTTTGTTTTTTTCTGTTTAAGTCTTTTGGGATTGTTCAAAATAGCACAAAACAACATTGCACTGAGGTAATCTCGAGTCACATGTTTTATTTTCTATTATTTTTTATTATGTGCATAAGTGTCTGTGTGTGAGGATGTGCAGGTAACCATGGACTCCAGAAAAAGGCGCTGTATCCTCTGGAGCTGGAGTCACACACGATCGTGAGCTTTCTGATGTGGGTGCCAGAAACAAGCTCAGGTCTTCTGCAAGAGCAGCTCACACTGAGCCATCTCTTCGGCCCCCATTAGACGAGTCTCATATAACCCAGGTCCCAAACTTGCTATGTAGCTGAGAACAACCTTGAACTCTCATCTCTGCCTCTGCTTCCAGAGAGCTTCGATTATAAACATGTCCTACAACGTACAAACATTTTGAAGAAATTTTGTTGGTGGTAGTGGTGTTGGTGGTGCTGGTGATGGTTTGTGGTGGTGGTGGTGGTGTGGGGTGTGTGTGATATGTAGAAGTCAGAAGACAACTTTTAAGAGTCAATTCTCAGCTAGGTATGGTGGTGCACACCTTTAATCACAGTACTCAGGAGGTAGAAGCAAGTGGATCTCTTTGAGGTTGAGGGAAGCTTGATCTACCTTGAACTTGGTGGTCCAAGTTCCAGGACCACCAGAGCTACATAAGAGAGATCTTGACTCAAAAAAAAAAAAAAAAAGTCAATTGGACTCAAGTCCTCAGGCTTGACAGCAGGGAGTCTTTACCCACAGAGCCACAGTTCCAGCCCCACCCTAAGGTTTTATATAGTATTGGAGGTGAAAGGCAGGGTTTCATGAGTGTTAGGCAGGCATTCCCCCACTTAGCTATTCAGCTCTAACTCATTCTTTGTCCATTTGTTTTCTACTCAACAAACCACAACTGGGCACCTGCCACATGCTAAGCACTCAGCTGAGTATGGAGCCTACAAGACAGATCCAGGTAACTGCAGACCTGAATCCCCAACAGGGCTCCCAGACCAGCTGGGAAGAAAAGAGAAAAGGGACTCTGTCCCTAGAGCCTGGGGCAAGTCACACAGATAATTCACAGATGTCTTAATAAATTAATATGATTTTGCCAGGTGGAAAAGAATAAAGATAGCAGGTCAGCCCACAGTTCGTGCTTTGAAAAGAGTGAGACATCTATGAGCCCAGACCAGGGGGTAAACGCCAGTGAAGGGCAAAGGCTGGGAAGCGAATGGCAGACAGACAGGCCAGAAAGAGCCAAGAATGCCTTGATGCACAACTTGGACTTCAGCCTCTGGGCAATGAGGAAACCACAGGAGCCTATAAGCAGAGATAGGCTAAATTCAGATTTATGTGTTAACAAGAGTATCCCTGCTGCTGGGTGGACAACACTCTGGAATGAGAAGAAACTAGGCCAACTCCACAAAAAAAAAAAAATTTCCAAAACAAAATCAACAAGACAGGGGCCAGCCAAAGGGAAAAAGGAGGAAACAAAGATGGTTGCCACACTCCGGCTTGAGGACCCTCAGCCAACAATAGAAACCAGTGAGAAAGTAAGAAACAGAAAATGTATATGTCATTCTTGGGACCATATAAGCCACTAGGAAAAATGGAGCACCAGGAGTTGAAGATCAGCCTCAACAACATAACAAATTCAAGGCCAGCCTGACCTACTTGAAACTTCATCTTTAAAAAAAAAAAAAATTAGTGCCAGGCATGGTGGCTCGCGCCTTTAATCCCAGCACTTGGGAGGCAGAGGCAGTCGGATCTCTGTGAGTTCAAGGCCAGCCAGGTCTACAAAGTGAGTCCAGGATAGCCAAGGATACAGAGAGAAACCCTGTCTTGAAAAACCAAAAAAAAAAAAAATTAAAGAGAGGCAAGAGGAAGAAGGGAAGGAAGGAGGAAGGGAAGAAAAGAGAAAGGAAGGAAGGAGAGAGAGAGAGAAGGAAAAATAGCTCAGTTAGTAAGTGTTTGCCTAGCATACACGATAGCATGTGTTTGATCCCGAGCACCGAATAAACCAAGTGTAGTTATGCACACCTGTAAAACCATTACTGGGGAGATGGAGTCAGGAGAACCAGAAATTCAAGGTAGTTCACAGTTAGCCTGGGCTACATAAGACTTTGTTTCCAAAAAAAAAAAAAGAAAAGAAAAGAAAGGAAGGAGGATGAGGAAAGAAAGAGAGAAAAGCAAGAAAGAGGAAAAAAGGAAGGAAAGAAACCCCTTGACCTGCCCTGTGTCAAGCAGTAGTTACACCTTGCCATCTTTGCCTGGCTTTTCTTGTCTCTTCCTGTGCACTGGTTCAGTTAGTGTATCATTGAAGATTGTCAGAATCTCTCTTTAGTCTCGGCTTCTAGGCAATAAGTAGCCAGTAAACACTTGTTATTAAATCGGACTCCAGAGGCCTGGAGAATGTGTCACCTTAGTCATCACCTCATTTACAGGATGAGGTGCTACCTTCTTTAATCCTTCCTAAGCAGTTTTTATAGAATTCATAGAATGAATGATTCCTAGATGCTTGGATTGCACAATCCAAGAAAATTTTAACAACCACAGAAAAAAAACGGAGAGATCAATCATAGAATAGCCTTGACAGCTTTTTTTTTTTTTTTTTTTTTTTTTTTTTTTTTTTTTTTTTTTTCGAGACAGGGTTTCTCTGAATATCTCTGGCTGTCCTGGACTCGCTTTGTAGACCAGGCTGGCCTCGAACTCACAAAGATCCGCCTGCCTCTGCCTCCCAAGTGCTGGGATTAAAGGCGTGCGCCACCACCGCCCGGCTAGCTTTTTTTTTTTTTAAACACCATTGTTTCTTAAACAAGAGGCCATCTGCATCTGAAGCAACCAGTTGGCATGGAGGATATGCTGCTAAGTGAAATAAACCGGGCACAGAAAGACAAACACCACGAGTTCTTGCTCATATGACATCTGTCATACATGAATGTAGGAATCCATGCACACTCACACAAACATGTGCACACATATATCTCACATAAGAGTGTGCATACATACATAGAAAAGCTGCAATCACCAGTGAGTAGAACAAGCATTCTCTGGACATTAAGACGGGGAATGAAGGGAAAGGATAGGCAAACGAGGAACCGACATACAGTTAGGGAAAATGAGTTTTAGTATTCTACAGCAGAGTCATTACTGAAGTATTTACTGCACTATAATGTGTTTGTTAAGAGTTGTTAATTTTTTATTTTATATATGTGTTTGCCTGTGTGTACCACATACATGCCTGGTGCCTCCAAAGGCCAGAAGATCCCCCCCCCGCGCCCCAGAACTAGAGTTACTGTGAGCTGTCATGTGGGTGCCGGGAATAGAACCTGGATCCTCTGCAAGAGCAGCAAGCACTCTTAGCCAATGAGCCATCTCTCCAGCCCAAACTTACTGTAATTTTCTAAAGTACTGAAGAGTTCGAGATTTCTCAGTGCAAAGAAATAGTAAATGTTCTTTAAGGAGGTAGAAAGGCTAATTACCAACATTTGTTCACCACACACTATACACATCTGTTAAACTATCACACAGACCTGTGCCCATATACGTAATTAGCATGTCAATAAAAATATTTGTCAATGAAATAAAGAAAGAGGGGCTGGAGAGATGGCTTAGTCAACAAAGTGTTAGTCACAAAAGCTAGAGAATGTGAGCACAGTGCTGTATGCTCATGTAAAAAATCAGGTGTGGTAGTGTGTGTGTGACAGGGAGCATGGTGAGAAGCCTGGCACTGGAGCAGTAGCTGAGAGCTTTACACCCAAATTCACAAGCAGCAGGCAGAGACAGAGAGAAAGGGAGAGTAACTCTGAGCCTGGCTACTAAGACCTCAAAGCCCACCCTCAGCAACACACATCCTATAACAAGAACATACTTCCTAATCTTTCCACACAGTTCACTGGGGACTAAGCATGCAAATATGTGGGCCCATGAGGGCCGTTCTCATTCAAACCACCACAGGTAGAGAGAGCAAGTGAGGAAGATGCCTGTTAACAGCCTCTGTCATACATGCATGTAGGAATCCATGCACACTCACACAAACATGTACACACACATATCTCACATAAGAGTGTGCATACATACACACACATGCATACACACACACGCATGCACAAACATGCATACATGCATACACATGCACAAAAGGGCACATGATATATTTCTCCCAAATAAGAATACTATAATTAATGATAATCCTAATTAAATCAGTTCCTGAATGGGGAGGGGAAGGCAGCAGCAGTTCTGTGCACAGGAAGATGTTAACTAGCATCCCCGACCCCTGCCAGTTATGCACCAATGGCACATCCCAGCTGTACCAACCAAAAAAACTACCTTAGGCATTCCCAAATACCCCTGCGAGTAAAGTTGCTCCAGCTGGGGCTCACTGAACAACACAACATAAGCCTTATTAGAAATCTAACTACATTGTCCTTATCTTTTGGACCAGTAGAGACCATCACTAAGTGGGATCAGCCATTAAGCCACCTTAGGGGATAGACACAGAGGCTAGGAATGTGAGATTTGAACTCATACTTGTCATTAGCTGACCTAAACAAGGGCCTCTCAGTTGCCCTCCCTGTGAGATGACAGGGGAGCATGCTCTGTCTTCTAGGAATGATTAAATGGTACAGATATAACTTGACATATGACTGTTAGAAGAGAAGGTGTGACAGCTGTCCCATTTCTACAATTTCTATCCCACAGAGCCCAGTGCCAGGTACCTAGAAATAATAGCTACCAAATTCAGGACTTGCTAAAGCCAGAAGTTATATAAAGGACAATTATAATCCCAGCACTCTGGAGCCTGAGGCAGGAAGATCACCCAAGTTTGAGACTAACCTGGACAATAGTGAATTCAAGGCCAGCCAGAGCTAAACAACAAAAACTGTCTGAAAAAGCCAAACCATGAGAATGAGAAAGACTTGCTGGGTAAAATGACCTTGCACACAATACAGCAGGCATCCCATAAACATTTATTGAATGAATAAAGGAATCTCCAATCACCTGGCTTCAACCAGTCCCTTTCCTCAAGCCTGACACATCTAAGTTCTTTTCTCTTTTACCAGAACATTCTCCAATTCCACTGATGGGAATTAACCCCATAAAATGAGTCTGACCAGTCTAAGTAGGAACTCTGTTGGAAGCTTCTAGCAAACAATATCAATACCCAACTCCCTGTGAATAATTCTCATCTCATCCCATGACGGCAAAGACTTTTTGAAAGTCCAACAGAGACGGCCACTCGTGCCATCAACATCTTCTGGTTGCTACTGTCCTGAGATATTAAACCTGGAGGTCAGCCGGGGACAGTGAGGGGAGGTGGCAAGATCCTTGAGCAAATAGCTATGAAAGGGCGTGGGGGAAAGCAAGACAAACAACATATGAAAAAAGCAGTACCCTCAAAGAGCTGCATGGGGAGGGGTTAGGGAGCCTCTGGGCTTGTCACTGGGACACAAAGAGGTCAGAGTTCTGGCTGTTTGGCCTGTCCCCACCAAGCCCACACACCCCACCTCACCCCCACCCCCATCTCCACTTCTGCTCTACAAGGGGAAAAGAACACATCTTGTTATTAACCAGATCCGGTCCTGGCCACAGCCCATAAATTTCCCAGGTTCATGTCTCACGAGCACATTAAGTATCCTCTGACACTTTCCCAAAGTGAGGTGGTGGTGTGGCCACCATGGGGCCACAGGACGGTGAGTACAAGGTGATTTAAGCCCTTCCTATTTGAGTGGTGAAACTGAGGTTTTGCTGAGTGTGCTGCAGTTAGGCAGTATTGAGTCAAGAAGTCAGGGCTTGGGGTTCGGTGTGAGGCTTGAAAACAAACCCAGAACAGGAAGGGGTACCATGTGCCAGTACCAGGCTTCTTGCAAACAGCTATGATCACACCCAATTCCTCCCAAGAGGGGAGGATCAATCCCTCTCAGTGGCCTTCCATCCACCTACACATAAGGAAAGGATGATGGCACCTTCCCACAACAGCTACTTCTTTCTCCTCCCTATCCCAGATCACCTGGCTTGTCTGTCCCATCTCATGCCAGCTCTCTTCTGCAGGCTACGCGATAGAAGGAACAAAACACAAAAAGAACCGTAAAGACCATCTTGGAGGCTGTGTATATGTCTACATGTCTATGTGTGTGCGCACTCACTCGTGTGCACCTAAGTAGGGGATAGGAGAGAGAAATGTGGCAATATGCCACATAAAAGATGGTGAGTCTGAGAAGAGGGGGGGAGGGGCATTCATTATAACAGTCTCACAACTTCTCAAAAGGTCTGAAAGCTTTGTAAGTAAAAATAAAAACAAAAAAAGAAAGGACTAAATGACAATTTAAGTTAAATGAATCTTAAAAAAAATAAAAAGAAGCCGGGCGGTGGTGGCGCACGCCTTTAATCTCAGCACTTGGGAGGCAGAGGCAGGCGGATCTCTGTGAGTTCGAGGCCAGCCTGGTCTACAAAGGGAGCCCAGGACAGTCAGAGCTGTTATACAAAGAAACCCTGTCTCGAAAAAAACAAAATAAATAAATAAATAAATAAAAAGAAAGAAAGAAAAACTATATGGAAAACAGCTAGGACTCACTCCTTAAATTTTATTTCTCTCTTTATATAGAGCAGTGGTTCTCAACCTTCCTAATCCTGAAATCCTTTCACACAGTTCCTCATGTGATGGTGACTCTCAGCCACAAAATTATTTCATTGAAACCTGATAGCTATAATTTTGCTACTGTTATTAATCATAATATAAATATATGATATGAAGGACATCTAGTAGGCCAGCCCTGTGAAAGGATTGTTTGACCTCAAAAAAAGCAGTGGCCTCAAAGAACTGCATGAGGAGGGGTCAAGACTCATAGGTTGAGAGCCACTGATCTAGGGCCTAATGTACTCTGAAAAGGTTAGAAGTCATCCTAACGGTCAGGTGATCCTAAATAAGTGTGTGGTGTTGGTGTTTACAGAAGTAGGTAGCTGTGGCAACCTTGAGATTCAAATCTAATTTCAAATATGTTCTATACTCATCAGCTCCCAAATGACACATTTGCTTCATGATTCATAATATCAATAAAATGCAGTTTGACTTTGATCCCATTTGGAAATTTTTTTACACATAAGGAATATTTGAAACAAATCCATACCCAACCCACAGTCACCAGGTTCTCTATCCAAAGTAGCACTTAACTCGGGCAACAGTGGGTCCATAAGCCAACCCTGAAAATCTATCCCCAGCCACATCCATGAAACTCAAGCCAACTCATAGCAGTTCGTGTACAGCAGCTGAGGGACAACCGTTCAAGAGGCCCCGTGGAATTTCTCACGGCTGCGGCAGGGACAAAGAAGAAAATGTTCAGAAAAGTGGGAGGTTTCAGAAAGAGGTTGTAGCCACATTAGAAGGGCTATATGTTTATCAAAGAGGCCACAGGTTCATCCTCAGTCAGTGGAATCATGGGAGAGGTTGAAGATGACAAGTGATCAGATCAAGCAAAGAGTGGTTGAGTGGGAGAAGCTCAAATCTAGAGAGTCTAGTTAGAATGACAAAGACCTGGCCCATGGCAGTCAGAGAATGAGGGTGGAGCTACAGACCAGTTGAAAAGAGCACATGGGCTGGACGGTGGTGGCGCACACCTTTAATCCCAGCACTTGGGAGGCAGAGGCAGGCAGATCCTTTATGAGTTCAAAGCCAGCCTGGTCTACAGAGTGAGTTCAGGACAGCCAGGGATACACAGAGAAACCCTGTCTCAAAAAACCAAAAAACCAAAACAAAAAAAGAAAGAAAGAAGGGCTGGAGAGGTGGCTCAGAGGTTAAGAACACTGGCTGTTCTTCCAAAGGTCCTGAGTTCAATTCCCAGCAACCACATGGTGGCTCACAACCATCTACAATGAGATCTGGTGCCCTCTTCTGGAGTGAATGTGTACATGCAGGCAGAACAATGTATACACAATAAATAAATAATAAAAAAAAAAAAGAAAGAAAGAAAAGAGCACATGGATAGATAGGACTTGTGGGTAGATGTGGCTCAGAGGAAGAAATCTATGAGGACTTCTGCTGATTGATCAGGGAGATCAGTGGCTCTCAACCTGTGGGTCAAGACCCCTTTAGGGGTCCAACAACCCTTTCACAGGGGTCACCTAAGACAACCAAAAAACACAGGTGTTTACATTATGACTTGTAACAGTAGCAAAATTATTTATGAAGTAGCAACAAGAATATTTTATGATTGGGAGTCACCAGGAACTGTATTAAAGGGTCACAACATTAGGATGGTTGAGACATAGATGGTGACGGGGAATCCAAGGGATGGGAAAGGCTTGGTGAAGGAATGTTCTGAGTTGTGAACATGCTGAGGGTTCAGCTGTATGTATGCTTATATATGTATATATGCAAAGAGAGAGCTTCAAAGAGGGTTGGGCATATACATGCAGGAATGATCCACATAGTGATCACTGGAATGAATTCAGAGCAGGTTAGCTGGAAACCAACTGCAGGCAAAGCAAAAACTGAGTCAAGGACAGAAACTCAGGTAAGAGAACAGGAGATGCCCAAGTACATCTGAGCAACCAAAGAGGCAGACTAAGACCTGCTTCCAAATGGCCCTTCCAAACTCCTCCTTGTCCACAGGCTGGGGGCACCACACTGGAGTGTGGATGGGTGGGAGACACAGTAATAAGTTTCAACGAACTCACTTCTCAACACCAAAAAGAAAACCCAACTGAGAAATGGGCAGAAGATTTGAATGGACATTTATTTAAAGATAGTATATGAAAGGCCAATAGGACATGAAAAGATACTCAGTATTTCTGATCATCAAGGAAATGCTAACCAAAACCATAATGAAGGGGCTGAAGAGATGGCTGGGCAGTTAATAGCACTGGCTGCTCTTCTAGAGAATACAGGTTCAATTCCCAGCACCCACATAGCAACTCAAAACTGACTGGAACTCTAGTCCTGGGAGATCTAATGCCCTCTTCTGGCCTCCATGGACACCAGAGGCATGTACATAATACACATATATACACACAGGCAAAACACTCATATACATATAAATAAAAAGCATATAAGTAAATAAACACATATTTTTATCCATAGTGAGATACCTCTTCGTATCCACTAGGGCAGATTGGGACTGGAGAGATATCTCAGCAAGAGCTCTGCTGGGCAAGCGTGATGACCTGAGTTCAGATCCCAAGCATCCACATAAAAATCTGAGTATGGTGAAGACACCATGCACTTCAGACACAGAGCCACAGTCTCTGGGCTGGAACTGACCTGGATGCCCCCCTCCATGAAGACTTCCATGGTACCAGAAGACACCAAACTTCCAAAGGAGGGAGGCAACCAACAGTCCTCCCCAGCTATGATGCCTATGAATCACGTCAGTGCCCAGCATTGCATGGTAACTATAAGGATGCAGTAGTGGCATACATACCTTAGCATACCAATTGGACTTAAGACCTGCTCAGCAAGAGAGAGACCAATGCCTGATACTGGAAACCTAACTAACTTCTCAGTGTGTGAAATCATGGTTATGGGAGGAGAATCTACAACCACTAATTTACTAAATGAGCATAATGCCTAACAACAATCTATAAATATTTGCTCTCATGCCCACAGATAAGGACAGTCCTCACCCCTCGTCAGGGAAACTTCTCTTTGCAACAAATGGAGCCTACTACAGAAAATCACCACTAATCAAAATGTAGAGTTGTGGAGCCCAGTCATAATGGATAGCTCTTTAAAACACTCCCCCACCTAAGGCTCAGGGAACACTTCAGAAGAAGGGACAGAGAGATTATAAGAGCCAGAGGATCAGGGAGTTTGGTGTAAGATTGTGTCTCCTAGTAATGTCAGAAGCTAGACACATAAAGTCTCACCAACATGGCAGCCCAAATGTGAGCTGAACAAGGATGACACCAATGAACATGCCAAAGTGAGCAAAGAAAGGTCCATAAGGCCTCAACCCTACACACGGAGCTATAGGCAACAAAGGAAAGCTGAGAGTGGGAGAGGTGGTCTTCCCCAACGAAGAATGAACCAATTGGTTGCCCAGTGTCAAATGGTCATTCCTGAAAAGGAATGCATACAAGTAACAGTATATAAACCAAGCAGGTTATATTTAGAAATATATGTGTATACATATATGCATACAATAACAATGAATGGAAAAAGGGGCCATGATTTTGAAGGAGAGCAGGGAGGAGTTCATAGGAGGGTTTGGAGGTAGGAAAGTGAGGGAAGAAACATTATGATAATCTCAAAAATAAAAAAGCCAGGTATCGGGCTGGAGAGATGGCTCAGCGGTTAAGAGCACTGGCTGCTCTTCCAGAGGTCATGAGTTCAATTCCCAGCAACCACATGGTGGCTCACAACCATCCATAATGAAATCTGGTGCCCTCTTCTGGCCTGCAGATATACCTGCAGACAGAACACTGTATACATAATAAATAAATCTTTAAAAAAAAAAAAAAAGCCAGGTATGGCTACAAGCACCTGTAACACCAGCACTGGAGAGGACAGACACAGGAGGACTGGTGGGGCTTGGTGGTTATCAGGTTAGTCAAAAGAAAAATGGCAATATCTGGGTACAAGGAAAGACCCTGTCTCAAGGGAGTAAGGTGGAGACCAATAGAAAAAAAAAAAAGACATGAGACATTCTTCTCTGGTCTTTTTCATGTGCATGAGTGTAGATACACACACACACATACACACACAGAGGAAGGACAGACAATCTTAAGTGTCAGCAAGGGTTTAGAGGAACTAGACCTTCACATATTTGGGTGGGAATGAGAAGTAGAGCTGACACTACAGAAAACAGGCAGCCCCTCAAAAAGCTATACGCGGAGTTATCATGTGACTCAGCTGTTCTTCATCTAGGTGTTAATCAGTAGAATTGACAGCATAAGCCATGTGTGGTGGCACAAGCTTTGTATTCCTATCACTCAGGGGCTATCACAAGAGGATTGAATTTGAGGCCAGCCTGGACTATATCCAGACCTGACAAAGATGACCTCATCCTGAAAAGGAAAATAGGGGACTGGAGATGTGACTCAGAGGTCAAGGGCATTTTCTGCTCTTGGAAAGGCCCAGAACCCACTTGGTGGCTTACAACTGCCTGTAACTCCTGTCCTGGTCTTCACAAGACATGGTATGTACATGGTACACGCACATACACACACACACACACACACACACACACACACACACACATACATATAAACAGGAAGGTTAAGGGGGAGGGAACATGTCCACAGAAAAGATGTACACACAAAATGTCCATGCTAGCATCATTCATAATAACCAAAAGGTAGAAATAATACAAATCTCTACCAACCAATAAATGGATATGTAAAATGGGATCCCACACACTAGACTATTAGTCATCCATTAAAAATATGGATTATTTGCCAGGCATGGTGGCGCACGCTTTTAGTCCCAGCACTCAAGAGGCAGAGGCAGGCAGATCTTTGTGAGTTCAAGGCCAGACTGGGCTACAAAGTGAGTCTAGGACAGCCAGAGCTACACAGAGAAACCTGTGTCAAAAAACAAAAACAGGGCTGGAGAGATGGCTCAGCCGTTAAAGGCTAGGCTCACAACCAAAAATATAAAAAACAAAAACCAAAAAAGGAATATTTTTACATGCCACAACGTGGATGAACACTGAAACATCATGCTAAAGGTAAAAAGACAGACATAAAGGTCACACATACTGTGTGGTTTCATTCATATGAAATATCCAGAATAGAGAAACATTCACAATGACAGTAAATTATTTGTTTCTGGGGGACCAGGGGATAGGAGAATAGGGAAGTCTATGCTGGTTCCATGATACCATGATCGTTTTAGAATGATGAGCTTGATTATGAATCTTAATATCAATCAAACAATTAGATAACAGTTAAGTTCACTTTACAAAGTTACCCATAGGCAAAAGGAATGGGGGTGGGGGCACTGAGACACCCACTGTAGAAACTAAAGAGACTGCTGCTAGGGAGACCCTGAAATGGCTTCCCAAGCCCGAAGTCAAGGCAGAAAGGCTCCGAGAAAAAAAAAAAAAAGTTGGAACATCCAGCCTTATGACCACTCCCACTTGTAAAACCCCAAATGCCAGAGTTCAGAAAGCTAAGCAAGCAGGTATGATTGTCACCAACCAGCCTGACCTGGGCACAGTCACCACATGGACAGAAGTAAGAAAAGCCACCGTAATACCAACCCCACAGCTCTTGCCCATGATTCAACTCTTCATCACCTAAATCCTTGCTCTGCACTCCAGAAGCACCTGCCTGAGATGGCACTCGTAATGGCACCTTCATGACCTGCCTGA